>APFE031301965.1:0-13019 GCA_000404065.3 Pinus taeda
ATAGGCCTTCGAGCCTCATTGTAACACAGTTCGGAACAGTTCAGAGGCATGTAGCCACACATCTCTTCTCCGAGATAAGCTGCCATCGCCCTAGCTGGTTTACTTCTATTTCCGGTTGTAAGCATATTTCAGTATTTTCCATTAATGAAATGAAGTATTATTTCCGCTGCATCTTTGTGTATATGGTTATCTCTGTATTTTATTGCGTTCCTGTTTAAATCTAGATCAGTGTGAGGGATTATGGTGACATTGATGTGGACATTAACTACAAGACTCCCAAGGTCCAGATATTTCAGACAGATTACTTGTCCCAACATTAGGTTGGACAGTTGTCCTATGACATTGATAGTTGGGGCATCTCTCTTACGCCTGCTTGGGTGCCTGAAACACTTCTCTTTAATCAATTTGTTGTAGATTGGTACATATTTTATGGCCTCGAGAAGTGGTATTTTCACACATAACTGTTTAAGCTCCCCTAGAAGTTCAGTCTCTTTTGGGTTTGGTTGCATGGTTCCAGTTACTCTCTCAGGAAAGGGTGGAATGGCTTTGGGTCCACTTTCCTGTTTCTCCTCTTCATCCTCCTTAGGAAGAGGTTGGCTATCTGGGACGACCTTCCCAGATCGTAGGTTGATTTCCTGAATCTCCACAGCATAGGTAGGGCATGTTGTCTCTCCAGTATATGCCTGCTGGGCCTGTCTGTTATTAGGGTTCGGGTTTGGTTGGGCAGGCATCTGGGGTTGTCTTAGAGGAGTAGGAGGTAATGGTTGTGGTTGAGTAGGTGGTGGAGGCCAAGGAGTGGGAGGAGAGTTGTACTGGGGCATCCACCCCTGATGAGGTGCATTCCACTGAGGCTGTGACTGAGCATAGGGGTGAAATAGATGAGTAGCTGGTGGAGCATAATATGGAGATGTGAAGGACCAAGGAGGAGGTGTGGACCAGGAAGGATGAGAATGGGGACCCCAAGAAGGCATGGGAGTGGCTTGATAGGGGTTGTAATAGGTTTGGGATGTCCCTTGCAGTCCTTGCTGGTAAGGTCTGGGTCCATGTGGCCTCCTTTGGTTCATGAAATAGAGTGGTTCAGTGGCTCCTTTGGCCCTCTGATATGTAGCTTTGATTATGGGCAAGGAAGGGCACTGATTCGTAGGATGGTCTTTTTCACAGACAAAGCACACTTCTATGGAGTGCAATGGATATTCATTCCTAGGATGCTTTCTAGTGCACCTAGGACAAAAGATGGCCAAAGTCCTCTCAGCTTCCTCTTGCTTCCTTTTGATCTGCAAGGTATCCATTTTCATGGCAAGAAACTGCCTCATCTCGCTCTTGAAATCTTCCAACATATTTTCACCTTCACCTTTTCCAACATAAAGGGATGAGTTGGAAGAAAAGGTACTGCTCCCAACATTTCTATTTTCAGCCATGGGCTCCAGAGGAATGTTTTCTTTTTCTTCTTCCCCTATAGGTTCTTCAAGTATGTCTAGCTATTACCTAAGGGTGTTTTTTGATTGCAACCACTGAAGAAGAGAGAAGGTTGGCTATGTGAAGCAGTGGGGGTGTTGTGCAAACATTTTTCTGAATTATCTCTACTCCTACGAGGCATGAAAGGAAATCTTTTTGGTCGATTTTTGTGGTTCTTTTCTGCTTATACCTGCAAAAACTAAAATAGATTGAACTGCAACTAACTAAAATCTATCTTATTGAAATGAAAATGCAGAATTGAAATGAAAGCAGGAAATGACTAATCTATGCTGCTGAAATGAAATTACAGAAATGAAATGCTAAGCTACACTTGCAGAATTGAAATTGCGGAATTGAAATGCTAATCTACGCTTACAGAATTGAAATTCTGGAATTGAAATGCTAATCTACGCTTGTAGAATTGAAATTGTGGAATTGAAATGCTAATTTACGCTTGCAAAATTGAAATGCTAATCTACACTTGCAGAATTGAAATGCTAATCTACGCTTGCAGAATTGAAATGCTAGTCTAGGAAAGCAGGAAATTTCTAATATACTTTTTCAGAAATGAAATTGCAGAATGGAAATGAAAGAACTACTCTACTATTGCTGAAATAAACTACTTAGTAGAAGGTTGCAGTAGAAAATAGAAGAAAAGCAGCAATCACAAATACTCTGATGCTTCCCTGGAAACGACGCCAAAAATATGGTGGGCTCCAATATTGTATCAATGATGCTGCAACTCCTGGGACTCCCTTCTTTACTTTTATCAACCCGGTTGTTCATAACAAACTTGGAAGCGACGGTGCTATATGCACAAGTACTAGCTCTTGCTGCAGGCTGTCACTTGATTAGCTGGCACAAGTCTGCTAGGAGCTTAAGTGAACTTTTATGAGCTCTTAGAAGAAGCTTTTAACTATGATGGATGAAAGCTAACTCAAAAGAGGCTAGTCTATTTGCAGAAAGAAGCTGAAAGCTAAAAAGAAACGCAAACCCTAGTAAACCCTAGTTTTTACTGACTAGCCCTATTAGTGCAAGAAAAGAGATGAAAGAAGTGGAAATGGAAGCCATTGAATTTTAGAAAGGTAAAATGCATGTGGCTAAGCTACTTCTGCAATAAAATCTGGAAAAAACATCTTTTTGCATTTCTGAGTAATTTTGCAGAATTATTATGCATGTGCTTTAACTATTTTTGACTGTGCAGAGATTGATTGATGAAGGAAATGGGGTAGGTGCTTGTAGGAGGTTGGGAAGGTGAAAATAGGGCCTAAGTGGTCCCTAGCACCCTTCCAGAGAGTTTCACAGTGATCAAATCTTGAAAAACCGCTCACGTGAACTTCTATAGGAAGTCTGCAAGGGTTCTACAGGAAGATCCGAAAGAGGATTTTGGAGGGTTGATGGTGGAAAGATGGATGGAAAGTGGAAATGGAGGATGGATGAGGATGAAAAGGGTCTTGGGACCTGGTAAATGAGGCTAAGGAGTGATTAAGGTGGTTGGATTTGTTCAAGGATGGAAGGAGTGATGTTGCACAATAATGTAGGAATTAGGGCAAATTGGGAAAATGTGGCAAATGAAGGGAAGGAATCTTGGATTAGGGGTTAGATCAGGTTTTATGATGGAGGAAGGGTAGGTAGGTATGTATTACAGGTGTTTTGTACACTATTTTGCAAAACTGATTGAACAAGGACTAGGAAAACCAAAGATCTAGCTATTTTGACCTAATTTGACCTAAAAACCAGAAACATGATGAATAGAAGTTTATTGACAGAAAATCATGCAAGATAACTATGGAAACTAAGCAAGAATAGATCTTAAACATGCAAGTACAACTAGTATCAACTTTTCCAACTAAAAATCTAACACTAGCAATTGTATGGAAAGGAAAAAACAGTGTTTTTGTG
Source organism: Pinus taeda (assembly GCA_000404065.3). NCBI lineage: Eukaryota > Viridiplantae > Streptophyta > Pinopsida > Pinales > Pinaceae > Pinus > Pinus taeda. The sequence continues at coordinate 3,358 of APFE031301965.1, forward strand.
GCAGCAAGTATGCCTTGGTCTCAGCTCATGGTCCCAAGGAGGGAGAGATGAGATCAAGGATTGCTTGATGGCCTTTTTGTAGATCTTTTCCTTTACCAAACTATCAAATCAACCTGAAGTATGAAAAGCTACTTTAATCATCAAAAACAACAAAAGTAACAAAACAAGATTTTATCCTAAACAACAGAAATTATTCTATGAACGCAGCAAAGACACATAAAAGTACACAAAGGAGGTGCTGCCACTTGGGTTGGGCCCAACCCCAAGAGCTAAAGCCTCCTAAGAAAGCTCAGAGCTGGTACAAGGTGAAATTTATCTCCATTACTCAAAAAATAATCATGTCACAAAATTGTTTATAGCAAAAGCTCAAAGTTGAGCTGAAATGCAGAGCTGCACTCAAGTGCGAAAAACAATTGTTCAATGGCTAAACTACTAAGGCTTGAAGCCTTCCTACTTATGCACTACGAGGAATCCTGACAACCCTCCTTAACTTTAGGAGCTTAGCTGCTCAAGACTGCAATTAATCAGCCACTTCACAAAATCTAATCGGCTGCCCCTTGATCATCTTTGGTGGGTTGTTGAACTTCGAGCTGATGGTGGAGAACTCAAGGAAGGGGTCATTTAATGCTAGAGAAACCCTTCCTATGAATCCTCAGCCTTGTTCCTTTGTATTTGGTTGTCAACTAGCTCATAAATGCTTGACCTTGGTCCAAAAGATGTCCAAAAATCTGCAATAAACATGTATTAGACTTTGTGGTCAAGTGACTATTCTCATTCATTCAATTAACATAAATATATTCAAAAGCATGCATAGAACTAGGAAGAATGGTGGATTAATCGATAATAATAGGAAAAATGAGCCCAATAAGTTACCCATTTTTGGGGCTCATCACTGTTTTTTGATGGATCTTGCACAAAAAATGGGGCAGGAGTTGGAGTAGTTTTAATTTTCCCTGAAAAGGATAATATAACACAATCATGTAAATTAGACGTCAAAGTCACTAATAATGTTGTTGAATACATAGCTTTCCTTTTAGGATTGCAGCTAGCCAAAAGCCTGAATGTTCAGAACTTAAGTGTTTTCACCGATTCTGAACTTATTATTAAGTAAGTAAAGAATGTTTGCCAGACCAAGCACACTAGACTTAGGTCCTACTGAAATGAGGTATGGGATTCAGTTGAAAACCTTTTCGATGCCTTTAATTTGACTCACATTCCCAGAGATCAGAATGTTCACCTAGATGCCTTAGTTGTCTCTGTCAGTGCTTTTAAAATCCCTGATCATACTGACATGTTTTATCAGATTGAAGTCAAATATAGGCCCTCTATCCCTGATAATCTATAACATTGGCAAATATTTGAAGATGATGAACAATTGAACATGTTTCTTTCGGTAATAGATGATTTTTCATTTAAGCATATTGATGATGACAAAAATGAAAATGCAGAAGGAAATAATACTATAGATTTTAAAGCCCATATTGCTCATCATGATGTTATCCAATTATCCAATAATTTTATTCCAAAGGGACTCATTCCTTTAGAAAAATTATTTGATCAAAAGGATGTTTTCCAAAACCCATAGTCCATTTCTTTAGAAGATGATGTCGAGGAGATTAACGTTGGAACTGTTGAAGATGTTAAAAACATCAAATTATGGGCATCTTTAAACCCAGAAATCAAAACATAGTATTTTAAGTTGCTGCAAAAGTATAAAGATGTGTTTTCCTGGACTTATGTTGATTTAAAGACATATGACACATCATTAATACAACACAAAATTCCTCTGAAGCCAGAAGCAAAACCGTATCAGCAGAAGCTTAGAAGGATAAATCCAACCCTTTTACTAGCTATAGAAAGGGAGATTAAGAAAATGTTAGATGTGCAGATCATCCTCCCTCTTAGATATTCTAATTGGGTTGCAAATCTGGTTCCTGTTAGAAAGAAAAATGGAGAAATAAGACTCTGCGTGGATTTTAGAAATCTGAATAAGGCATCATTAAAAGATAATTATCCTTTACCCAAAATGGACCAGTTACTGCAAATGGTTTCAGGTGCACAAAGACTATCTATGCTTGATGGGTTTTCAAGTTATAACCAGGTGAACGTTGATACAACAAACAGAGAGAAAACAACTTTTACTACATCCTGGGGTACATTCATGTACATTAGGATGCCATTTGGCTTGACCAATGCTAGAGCAAGGTTTCAGAGAGCTATGTACATCACTTTCATGGGACAGGTAATTAAATTTGTAGCTATTTATCTTGATGACATAGCTATTTTTTCTAAATCTGATCAGAAACGTTTAAAGCACTTGATGAAGATTTTTGACAAGTGTAGAAAATTTGGAGTATCACTGAACCAAAAGAAGTCCTTGTTTGCTGTTAAAGAAGAAAAATTGTTGGGCCATATTATTTCAAAGGAGGGCGTAGTAATTGATCCCAAATGAGTATCTGCCATAGAATCATTGACCTTACCTAGAAACAGAAAGGAGATTCAAGCTTTTCTGGGCAAGATTAATTTTCTAAGATGATTCATTCCCAATTATGTAGAGATATTGAAAAATATAACAGACATGCTCCTAAAGGACCATGAAGTCAAATGGACTCCCTCTTCTAGGCATGCATTTGAACAAATAAAAAGTGCAATCTCTGAAGCTCCCACCTTAGCCAACCCCGATTATACCAAGCCATTTAGTATTTTCTCTTTTGCCTCTGAAACAACCCTTGCTATTGTTTTATTATAGAAAAATGAAGATTCCCATGACCAACCCATAGCCATTTTTAGCAAGGTTATGATAGATATTGATCTGAAGTATGACATCATTGAGAAGAAAGCCAATGCCCTTGTTCAAGCCATGAAATCATTCAGGGTGTATGTCTTACACTCACCTATTACTGCTTATGTCCCAAATAGTGCTGTAAAAATTGTCTTAACCCAAACAGACACCAATTGGAAAAGAGGTATATGGATCACTCAAATTTTGGAATTTGATCTAACTATCAAGACCACCAAGCTAGTAAAAGGTCAAGGATTAGCTAAGATTCTAGTTGAATCCAACTTCAAAGTACTTGGAATCAATTCTGTTCTAGAAATACAAGGGAAGTATACACAAGAACCTTCTATCCTTGGAGAAGGGGAGAATCCACAAGAACCTCCACCTTCAAAGCATATCAGTCCTATACACATTGATGAAAATATTTGATGTCAAATAGGTATCAAGATATTGTAAATTTCTTGATCCATTTTGAGTGTCTAGCATCATTCTCCAAAACCCAGTGTAAAACTCTCAAGTTAAAATCAGTCAAGTATTGCATTATTAATGCAAATTTATATTGGAAAGATCCACTCAACATTTTGTTATTATGCTTAATAGAATCTGAAACTGAAGGAATCATTGATTAGTTTCATACATGATTTTGTGGGGGACATTATGCTTGGAGAGCTACAACATACAAGATTCTAAGGGGAGGATTTTATGGGCCCACATTGTTTTTACAAGTAGGGGCAAAGGTGAGAGGTTGTATTCCTTGCCAAATGTTTGCTGGAAAACAGAAATTAGTAGCTCTTCAACTTGTTCCATCAATAGTTTCAGCACCTTTTTCTCAATGGGGATTATATTTTATTGGAGAGATTCACCCCACTTCAAGTAATGAACATAGATGGATCTTAATTGCAATGGATTACTTTACTAAATGGGTGGAAGCAATTCCAATCAGAAATGCTACTGATGTAGTAGTAATTAAGTTTATTGAGGAGAATAACTTAGCTAGATTTGGTTGCCAAACTCAAATTGTTACTGATAATGCAACATCCTTTTCTAGTGTTAAAATGATTGATTTTTTCTAGAAATATCAGATTTTGTTACATCATTCAACTCCATATTACCCTAAGGGTAATGGTCTTGCAGAATCATCAAACAAGAATTTGGTAAAGGTAATCAAAAAGACACTAGGTGATCATAAGAAGAGCTGGGATTCACATTTGATTCATGCAGTATGGGTAAATAGAATTACTCCAAAGAGGTCAACTGGAAAATCTCCATTTCAGCTAGTCTATGGGAAAGACACAATTTTCCCTACCAATTTGGCTTTCCCTGTTTTAAAATTTCTACAAGATGCAACAGATGGACCCGATGATCTTTCTAGAAGAATAAATCAAATTATTTAGCTTAATGAAAACAAAGATGAAGTTCAACACAAATTGCAGAAATATCAGAATAAGATGAAGGTCTTGTTTGATAGAAGAGCCAGGGAAAGGGACTTTAAGGAAGTTGATCTAGTTCTAAGTTGGGATGCCAGGAGAGAAGAGAAAGGAAAGCATGGCAAATTGAACAATCTATGGTTTGGTCCTTTAGAAATTGTTGAAGTGAAGGGTAACAACACTTTTGTGTTGCAGAATCTTGAGGGGAAATATTCCACTTGTCCTATAAATGGAAGGTCTCTCAAACATTATATTCAGTACTAAGAAGGTGAAATAGTTTTCATTGTAAATAAATCTAAATTTCTTTCCCTTTCCAAGATGTTAGTGTGATATTTTTTACAGAAAGGAACTAAGGACAAGGCACATGGATCTACAGGTTCTCTGCATTCTACAGGAGAAAGCAGTCCCCAGTGGGAGCCAATGTTGTAGCATTTTTTGGTTTTGATTAGATAGAATATTTCAAAAAAATTATTAAGTTAGGATATGGACATAACAATAGTGAGTAAAATGTTAGTTTAAAAAATATTTTGATGATGATGTCCATATCAAAGAAAATGTTAGGTTAGATGCTCTAAAAAATCAAGGCAAAGAGAAAATGTTAGGTAGAAAGAAAACAAATAAACTCTGAAAGTGACAAGTCTAAATGCCAGTACTTTGTTTTTGCAAAATAATGGTCGTGTGTAGCTTGTCTAAATGCGACAACTCATGACAGTCAAACTTTTTAATCTTGATTGTTTCATGCTTTAAATTTGATGTTATTGTTAGAGAATAAAGATTTGGCCAAACTATTTAACCTTGGCAGATCAGTAGAAAATGTTAGGTAGAAAGAAAACAAATAAACTCTGAAAGTGACAAGTCTAAATGCCAGTACTTTATTTTTGCAAAATAATGGTCGTGTGTAGCTTGTCTAAATGCGACAACTCATGACAGTCAAACTTTTTAATCTTGATTGTTTCATGCTTTAAATTTGATGTTATTGTTAGAGAATAAAGATTTGGCCAAACTGTTTAACCTTGGCAGATCAGTAGTTAGGTAGAGAATAATAATGTGCTCATCAGTTTAGTCTGAGCCCTTGGAATTTATAAGGGTAGAATTAGATAGTTTTCTTTTGTAAAATAAGAAGAAAGGATAAGGGTTTGCTAGCTTAATGCATCCATTAAGTGAAGAAAAAATGATAGGATAAGCGAATGGTAAGTAGAGAAAGGGTTGTAGAAGTTTAATGGTTGATTACACAAAATGTACATTTATCATCTTTCCATGCTCATGAGATAGTTACACGAAGCAAATGAAGGTTTACAAAGTCAATTTATTAACCTCCCTCATCCTTATTCATTCATATATTTACTAATTTCCCCTTCATTCAGTTCATAATCATTCATTTCCATAAGAACCCCTTTTCCTATGGTAAAAAACTTTTTTACTAAGGAAAAGTAAAAACACTATGAAAAATCCCTTTTTACTATGTAAAATCCCTCTTTTCCTCAAAAACCACAAAAGATGTTTTACCCTAAGTATTATGCATATATGAAAGCAAAAACCCATAGAAAACATAACACTTAGTGTTATTCCTCTTTTCCGCTTATATTTCATATATTTTCCCTTTTCCCACTCATACCCATTTTAACACTAACTAATGTATTAAACCCTTAATATTTTCCCTTTCTCATATAATATAGCTCCTTTAATAAAATATAAAAAAAAACTATCGCATCGGCGGAACCGCAGGCCTTAAAACATGCATATACAATATTTTTATTAATAAAACTATGTATTTCACAAATATTGCATTGGCAGGATCCACAACCCTTTAAGCATCCATATACTATAGTTTTATTAAAAAAGTAAGTATTTCATATAAATATCACATCACAATATCGGTGGGTTGAAAGTCCTTCATATAAATAACCCTCCCCGCGTTGCAAACTCCGATCCCTGAGTGTGATATTAAAGCCCGGACCCAACCACACATATATTTCAGTCTATTCCCATATCACATCCACCCCTCCATCACAAAGTCCTGCTATACCATAACTCGTTGCCCATTGTGATCTCGGATTGCGATGGGATACAAACCCAACCATATATATATTACAGTCTATCACCACATCGCATCTACCTCTCATCACAAGTCTTGACCAAAGCCATGACTCCCCACCAACTCCGATAGTGATATGCGATATTCATCTGGACCCGATACAATTATCTTCTCTAATTTATATATATATTCAAGTCTTCCCATATGCATTTTGTAAAGGTTTTCTGTGTAAAATCGATTTTTCAATTTAAACGTAGAAATGACACGAAACCCCCATTTTAATGCTAATCACGTTTTTAACCACCATTAAGCTATTCCTTCCATGATTACTCCCTCCGTACTCTCTCTGTCACTATTCACTTTCACCCGATAGTTCAAAGGTTAACTATTTTTCTCCATTAAACGCATTTTTATGCCATTTTGCTCTGTTTGCCTGTTTTACAAAGCGCATCCCCAATAATGCCTCTCCGGCTCATAACAACCACCATTTACCCTCTGATACGCCCCAGACTCCTCCGATAGCATTTCGAGCTCAGTAGATCCTTTGAAGACCTCCTCTGTCACCTTTGTTTTTCTTAACAAGTTCTACTTTTTACAGGGGAGACTATTGTTTCGGGCTTACAAAGAAACAAGCTTGTATAATAGTTTGAAGACAAAATGAGCGATTTACCATTAAAAACATAGTAAAAACTAGAATGCATAATCAAAATCTACTAGGCTAGAGTTAGAGAGTTTAAAGAAGTCAGATGAAAGGTTAAATGAAGCAAATAGCCAATGTAGAGGACACAAACAAAAAATTAGTTAAAGGGGAAAAATATCAAACAAATGAAGCCAGCACAACCTGAATAAAAGGGGACAGTAAGAAGCAATTCAATAGTTGCCCCTATCTTCTTGCATGAAGATATTCTCCTTTCCTAGAATAAATCTTAAACAGTTTCAGGATATTTCTTAGTTTCATTATTGTATAAATAATTCCTTTTTTGAGTTGTAAATGGTTCAGAGTTCAAGATTCATAGCTCACTGCTTGTAAAAGTCTTTCACTGTTTATACTACTTTGAACCTGGAAGCCACCTTTGAAGGAAGATTTTGCAGACACATGATGTAATCAATATTTCTGGAACCCTAATACGAAGTAGATGATTATGAATCTAGTTTTATACAGTTTTGTGTTATCCTGTAAGTTTTTCCAGAGTTTGATCATTATGTGTTTACTTCATATGCTTATGACTTGTAGAGATATCTAGGTAAGAACAAATAGAGTTTCAATTGATTCCTATAACCTCCTGAAGTGATCATCTATTAAGATATTGGATTAATGCAACTGTTTGTGTAGCTAATGCCCTCTAATCAATAAATCATTGACATCTTGTGTAAGCATTAAGTATACTGCCTTGAACCTTTAGAACGTAGTTTAGAAGGTTTTCCAACCTATGATTATTCTATTTTACAATCTGGAAACTGTGATAATCATATTTTTTTTTTTGTTGTCTACTACTCACCATTATTTTGATCTATATCACTGTATAAAGTCTTATAGCACCCTCTGAGATATTAATATACCCCAAAGGATTAATTACTTTAATTCTACATTTGTCTTCATTCATTGGTCTTCCAAAAACTTAAACCAAAAACCCCAAAACAATTATTTTAGATGCTCTGGCATTGGTAGTGTCAGACCAAGTAGTAACTCCTATAATAAATTTGTTGATATTCATTCAAGTTGGTCTTTATTATATACATGAGGGAGAGACTGTTCATTTCATATCCTGGTGACTATTCATATTCTCTATTATTTATTTACATCAATTTCAGTTATTCACCCAATCTTGATGATTAGGTGTCAACATTCCCCCCTTAATCTGAAGGGATGTTGGTGATTCAAAGCATCGTTCTGAATCTTTCAAGCTTTTCTCTTCCAAGCACTTTGGTGAAGATGTCTGTAATTTGCTCATTAGTGGATCAATGGTGGTGATGGATTGTTTTGGCCTCAACATGATGTCGAATTAGATGATATTTAGTGTTGATGTGCTTCGTTCGATAATGGAACTTTGGGTCCTTGGCCAATTTTATTGCCGAGGTATTGTCAATCATGAGTGGAGTCGATTGTACTTGTTTCACCTGCAAATATTCAAGAATTTTCCTTGGCCACACAATTTCTTTTGTTGCCTCAGCTACTGCCACATATTCTGCTTTTGTTGTGGAATTTGTTGGAACTAATTGTTTGCGTGATCTCCAGGAAACAGCTCTTGATCCAAGATTCATAGAATAACCTGAAGTAGATACCCCAGTTTCTTTGTCTCCATCGAAGTCTGACTCGGAGTATCCAGTCAAGCCGAAGTTGTCCTGCTGTGTATGCTTGATTCCAAAGTGTTGACTTCCTTTCAAGTACCTTATAACTCTTTTTGCAGCAGACCAATGTCCCTCACAAGGCTTTTGCTTAAACATGGAGAGGATTCCAACAACAAATGGAATGTCCGGTCTAGTAGTAGTTAGGTAGTTGAGACTTCCTACCAGCTATCTATATTTTGTTTCATCCTCAAATTCTTTTCCTTTAATGGATGTGAGCTTTATGTTTTGTTCCATTGGAGTAGTAAGAGGATTGCATTCTGTCATGCCAGACCTATTCAACAGATCTCCAATGTACTTCTTTTGAGAAAGGAATATGGATTTCGGATGTTGAGTTACTTCATTACCAAGATAGTAATGAACATAGCAAAAATCAGTCATTTCAATACCTTTCTTCAATTCCTTCTTTATGGATGCAATGCAGCTTTCATTGTTCCCTATCATCAAAAGATCATCTACATATACCACAAGATATATAATTATTTTTCTAACTTTCTTGATAAATAAAGTTGTGTCATCAAGATCATAATGTTTGAAATTGAGTTTTAGAAGATGCTCAGTTAGTTTTTCATACCAGGATCACGGTGCTTGTTTGAGGCCATACAAGGATTTCACAAATTTGCATACTTTATGTTCATGTCCTTTCATAGTAAATCCTTTAGGCTGTGACATAAAAAATTCTCTTTTAGATCTCCATTCAAGAAAGCAGGTTTTACATCCATTTGATGGACTTTCCAACCATTATGAGCTGCTAGGGAAAAGAGTGTCTAGATGGTAGTCCATTTTGCTGTGGGGGCAAAATTCTCCTCATAATCAACCCCTTCCTTCTGTGCAAAACCTTTTGCCATAAGCCTGGATTTGTGCTTGTCAAGTGAGCCATCATCTTTATACTTGTTCTTGTACACCCACTTGTAGCCAATTGGTTTGGTTCCTAATGGAGGATCAACCAGCTTCCAGGTGTCATTCTTTATCAGGGCATCATACTCCTTTTGCATCGCTTCTTTCCATTCATCATGAGAAGCAACTTCTTTGAAGGAATTTGGTTCGAAATCTGTAGACAAATTCAATTCACAAT
>APFE031301965.1:16927-46530 GCA_000404065.3 Pinus taeda
TTCAGTTATTCACTCAATCTCGATGATTAGGTGTTAACAGGTAGCCTCACCTCCTACTATCTCAGAGGTACAACAATATCAATCTTCTTTTCTACATCTATTAAAGTACTCTCCATATCTATTAAAGTTTTCTCCAACCATTCTGACTGGTTGGCATATCTCTCAATGTCTAGCCTGAGATCATGTATGAAAGGACTCAATTTGAATTTGAGCCTTCATTTATTTATGACTCCATGACGGTCATACTACCACATAAAACTGCTCTTGAAATTCAACTACTGTAAAATTTTGTCTGCTTCTGGTCCAACTTCCCTATTGTTACAAATAAAAGGGCCCAATTGGTTTTTCATTTTAAATGGAGTCTTCTTCCTAGCTGACGGGAAATTAACTTCATCAAAGTTTATGATTTTCCTAAAATACTCTAATGCAAATTTCCTCATGGGGAATTTTTTTCGCTGTACTGCGCTACATAGCATGTGACCTAGACAACACTGCCATAGAGACCTCTTCACAGGTTTGTAGCTCTAATGGAGGCCAGCGGGGGTGTCGATCCCTCCCCTCCCCTGCCCAAACTCCTCACATTCAAGAAGCTCATTGCCAGATCTCTCAAGAGACCACTGTTCAAGACTCAACATAAATTCGTCAAAAAGCTGGACAGCATCCCAATTGTGGAATTTCCAATTGCAGAAACATACAATTCAACAGTAAATGTTGCAAACAAAGGGATCATAGGATAGTTTACCAGGCTTTGGCCTTCTCCCAAATCTATTGAAGCTTTGTTGCAGAGGAATTGGACGTCGCTCATATAAGAAGGAATCAAGAGCCACTTTGTAGGAAAAGGATTCTATGTATTCGTGTTTAAAAGCTCTGAGGATAAAAATCTCATCTTCAAAAACGACCCATGCTTCATAGGGCCTCAGGGTTTATACCTGAAAATATGGACCCCTGATTTTGACCCAGCATAGTATGTGTCGTCTGCCATTCCAATTCGGGTTTGCCTACCTCATCTTCCTTTACATTGCTGGAATCAAAAATCACTGCAAGCTATCGGCAATTAGCTTGGAAGGTATGTTGATCAAGCAATGCGAAAGGATCAGTACTCATGCACACGGATCTACGTGGAGGTTGATCTGGAAGTAGGGCTGCTAGTGGCAATTAAAATTATTGCAGCAGACTGGACACACATCTAGGAGCTAGACTATGAGCAATTACCCTTCAAATGTTGGCACTGTCACAACTATGGCCATTTTGCAAGACATTGCAAAAAAAAGGAAGTAGAAGAGAGCGAGAAAGTATAATAATGGATCATAGTGCAAAAATCAGGGACAACAAAAACTAGAAGCAAAGGAATAACAAAGGAAAACAACCTTGGGCCAATGGGTAGGGACAAAAATATGGGAACTCCAACCCCATGTCAAAATCAGGATCTCAATATGCAGAGCCCAGTAGGGCTGCAAAAGAGCCAGAAGTAAATAAGGACTACAGTGAACAATGCAAATCCCCTCCTAACGGGAAAGGAACAAAGGAGAAAAGTCAAAATGCGGGAACCCCTGAAGTAGTCCCCTCCCCCTCTTATGTCGACATAGCAATAAATAAAGTACATGAATCACCAAGCTCATCGGAGGATGATATCTTAGAAAGCCTTGCCAAAAGAGTAGGGAGAAAGTCTCGCAAAGAAGCAAGGGAGGAAGAAGCTAAAAGGAAAAAGACTCAAGGAAGTCAAGCCACTATAGAAATGTCAATCAGCAGAAGTACAAGGATAAGGCTTCCAAAAGGAGGAGGCCCAACCTCCCCTAACAGTAAGTAATGAAAATCATCTCTTGGAACTGCAAAGGGTTGGGGAACTCGATGGAAATTGAAGCGGTCAAAGATCTACTGAAAGAGGAACCAGTAGACATCCTAATGCTCCAAGAGACAAAGATAGAAAGGGAGGTCCTTCTAGATATCAGCAAAAATAAATGGCAGAAGAATGCAAGAAAAGTAATAAGCGCAAGAGGCTCTTCTGGTGGAATAGCAACCCTGTGGAAGGGAGACCAGTGTAGGCTTGTCAACTCCCACAACACACAACACTGGAGCTTCACAGAGCTGAAGCACATAGCAAGTAAGTTAACCTTTTCATTATTCAATTTATATGTACCGTTATTGTATTCTGAAAAGAAAGACTGTTGGAAAATATTAAATGAGTTTTTAGAACTGAATACCCCAAACAACATAATCATAGTTGGAGATCTAAATCTAGTGATGAATGAAAAAGAAAAGAGAGGGGGCAGGACCAGCAAGGATGAGATGATCTATGTAGTAGAAGATACGATACAACAATGGGACCTACTAGATTTTAAACCAAGAAAAGGGCTCTACACCTAGACCAATAACAGGACAGGGGAAGACGACATATCCGCCAGATTGGATAGGTTCTTGGTTCAAAGCACAATGTTGATGGAAAGGAGGCTAATATCATCAACCACTCTTCCCAAGCTTACCTCGGATCACAAACCCATCCATCTAATGTTAGAGGAGGAAGAAAATATGGGCCCAATCCCTTTTAGATTTAGTCCATTGTGGAATGGAAAGAGTGGCTTTGCAGAAACGGTCCGACTAGCATGGTCCACCTTAGTCAATCGCTCCCCTAATTATGTATGGGAACAAAAATTAAAAATAACAAAAAAGACCCTCAATGAATGGAGTAAACTCCCATCAAATACTCCCAAAGATGAAAGAATGGAGTCAGTATAACACCTAGAAAAGCTGCAAAGTGAAATGGATACAATAGATATAACTAAAACAGAGCTAGAAAAGGAGCAAGAAGCCCAATGCAAAACATTTCTCTCCTTCAGAAATGAAGAAGAATATTGGATATTAAAGTCCTGGAGCCTTTGGTTGGAAGCCAGAGATAGAAACACAACATATTTCCATCGACAATGTAGAGCTTGTCTCTCCAGGAATTACATCGCAGAGATCACCACCTTCGATGGGAGGTCATGCAAAGGAATAGATCAAATAAAATTTGTTGTTGCATTACATTTCCACCATCTTTATAGTAAAGAGAATGATGACTGTGAAGAAGACAACAAAGAATTCATAAAGAACATTCTAGCACTGGTCACTAAAGAGGAAAATGCAGCATTGTTGAAGCAAACCAATGAAGAAGAAATCAACAAAATTATCTAGTCCATGAATCTGGATAAATCCCCCAAGCCAAATGGGTTCACCATTCACTTCTACAGGATATGTTGGGACATAATCAAAATAGATCTTATTCGAATGATAAAATATTCCTTCAAAAAGAAAAACTAGGTGGCAGCACCAAATCAACGTTCCTTGCTTTAACAGCGAAAGAGTCAAACCCTTCTTCCTTTGACAGGTTTAGGACAATCTCTTTATGCAATGCTTCATAAGCATAACTACAAAACTCCTTGCAAACAGAATAAAGCCATTGCTAAGCAAACTCATATCAAATTTGAAAGGAGGCTTCGTCAATGGGAGACACATTCTGCATAACGTAATTCAAGTTCTGGAAGCCATGCACTCCAACAACCTTAGAAATGAGAAAGGCATGCTAATCAAGTTAGATATGGCCAATGCATTTGACAGAGTAAAGATATCCTTCCTCTATCAAGTTCTACTTTCCTTTGGATTCGACCAAGAATTTGTCAAACTGATCCAATATTTTACCATAAGTCCTTGGATTGCACCTTTGGTAAATGGGAGGCTAGCTGATTTCTTCCAAGCCACGAGGGGGCTAAGGTAAGGATGCCCTCCTTCTCCATTTCTTTACATTTTAATGGTGGATACATTGAGTAGAAAGTTAGAGCAGGACATGATAGCAGGTGCTGCCCCAGGTTTGAAAATAATTAAGGATCTCAAAGAAATAAATCACGCCCTGTTCGTGAATGATTCCCTCATGTTGGGCAGAGCTTCAAACAGAATAGCCTCTGCATTCAAAAATACTCTCCAAGCCTACTACAAAGCAACTGGAGCACTAATCAGTGAAATAAAAATCGTAGTCTAAAGTTGGAGAAGAGGAAGAAACTCAAAAAATAGCTCACAATTTGGGGTTCAACGGATACTCAAAATGGGACAAAATAAATTATCTTGGATTGCCATTAACACTAGGTACAAACAGATTCAATCTGTGAGAAGGAGTAATAACAAAATTCAAAGGAAAAATCATTGCATGGGGAGGTCAATGGCTAACTCATGGTGGCAAATTAACTCTGATAAAATTTGTTCTTTCATCTCTGCCAATATATTAAGTGTCCTACCTCATGGTGCCAAAGTCGATTTCAGGGAAAATTAATAAAATCATGAGAGATTTTTTGTGGCATGGGGGCAAAGGAAATCAGAACAATTCCATTTGGTTAAATGGGAGATAGCAAAGAGAACCATGAGAGAAGGCAACCTTCAAATTCGTGATCCAGACCTTGCCAATACAGCTCTGGGATGCAAGATACTATGGAAGCTCCATAGTGACCCCGAATCACCCTGTCAGCAAAACATTGAGGCATAAATATATACCAAATCAAAACTCAGAAACCTACAAAATGGAAACAGCAAAAGGAGCAAGCTGCTATGGAAACTATGGATCAAATGATTGTGATTCCTCTCCCAAAATCTATATCGTATCCCTAGGAATGGTAAGCGTGTCAAGTTGAGAACAGATCACATAATGGGGTAGTTGCCCTTAGCATCAAATGATAGCCTGCAAGAAATCTACGAGCTTCTTGAAAGTAGAGGAGATAAGACAATATATGATATCTCAAAATGGGACGAATCTGGGTTCTGGATTGATTGGAACTTTAGTAACATACTAGATCATTTATCACAGCAAACAGAAACGCTAAAATAAGAGCTCTGTGAAGCAGCTCCGGTGCACAAGATATAAAAAAAATAAATGTGGTTGGGGACCTACAGGAGTATACTCCTCAGCCAAAGGTTACAAGTTGTTGCAATCACACAGAGATAGATCTCTCCCTACAAGGTTTTGGATGGAGGTATGGGATCCATTGGCGCTGCCCAAGGTTAACTTCTTCTTCTAGATATTAATGTACAAAACGATTTTTACTGGTGAAAACTTATTGAAAAGGAAAATAGTAGGTCCACATAGATGCTCACTATGCAAAGAGGCCATGGAAACCATGGATCACCTATTTGTAGACTACTCATTTGCAAAAAAAAATTGGACACTCATACTCCAAGGACTCAAGGTAGAAATCCCCACTAAAATTTTAGTAGTGGACTTATTTTTATCATGGAAATATCACTATCTTTTGTCCTCCCTCAAATCCTCATGGGCTAGAATCTATATCACCATTCCCAAATTTGTGTGTTGGAAGCTATGGTTAGCTAGAAATGAGCAGATATTCAACATTGTAGTCTAGACACCCAACATGGTAGTAGCAAAAGAAAAATTCCTTCTCCTGGAAACTTTGAACTCCCAAAAACTCAAAGATGACCCTTTGGTACAGTAGGAGGAAATGAGCTGGCTTGGAACCCTTGCATTAAGCCAACGAACCCATAGTATTGGAAAACCCCAACTCAATCATGAGTGGAGGCTAAGAGATAAGGACGAAATTTTTTAGAGTTGGTGGAGGTAGCAAGGAATAACTACAGTCTTCTTTGATGGTGCCTCAAAAGGGAACCCTGGGATAGTGGGAGCTAGAGGACTCATATACTCTTCTGACGGAAGCACCAAAGAAACCTTTTGTTGGGGACTAGGACAGAAATCCAACAACCAAGCAGAAATCCCGAGCTTGACAAAAGTATGTCAAATAGCTAAAGAAAGAGGACACCAAGATCTGCAAACATTCAGTGATTCAGAAATCATAATCAAAATGATATATTCGAAAGGTCAATTTAATGATGCCGACTTAAATAAGAATCTGCAAAGGCTAAGATATATCCTACAAGACTTCACTTCCTGTAAATGCTACCATATTCTTAGAGAATCAAATAAAGAAGCAGACTATTATGCCAATAAAGGATGTCTTTTGAGCGAAGAAGACCTCAGCATAAATGAGGGAGAACCAGAAAAAATTTGCATCCCATGAAAAAAACATCAACTTGTAACAGAAAAATGTAAAAGTCCTGCACTGAAGATTGTAAGGCTTTGACCATTTGGAGCTCTCTATTAATAAAAATCCATACCCATTTCAATTAAAAAAATATATATATCCTCATGGGGAGATATTTGGGTAGCTAGTAGGGAGTGAGTTGGCATCCATATATTCTAATTTCTATGTGGTCCTAGTATAGATACCAGTCTCCCACTCTACTCTTCTTTGCCAACTGTAAAACTCTCTTAATCTCCTCACTGATTTTGGGTTTATAGCTACTGGTTAGCATGTTTATAACAGGATGAAAAAATGAATCAATGAATTCTTTATAGGAAAAAACAATGGAGTATCTTTGGATCAATGGTGTCTAATAGATGATAGATCTTGGATATCCTTTGGTGTCTAGCTTTTGGATGCTGACTGGAAATTTGTCAGACTGATAATATAGGAACATGTGAAACAAAACTGAAGAGTATTTGAACACTCTCTCATTTGGTAATCTAATAAAATGTTCATGGATTTTGTCTGCTATGAACTGAGCAAAATTGTAAACTGTAGTAGGAGGCTTTCCTGGGCAAAAGATAGAATGGAAAGCAAGAACAACTTCATCCACATGTTCATATGTGGTATACCCTAGAATGCAAGAGAGCATGGTTATAATTTGTTTGCCTCTCTCAGAAAAAATGGTGGCAGCATAAGGAGGACTATTTATTGGAGTGTGAGACTCTTTAATGATGAAAGTATAAAATATTTGAGCTTTCTTAGGAAGGTCTAGCTTGATGTAGAGTTCCAGTAAGCCTTGAATGGAAAGTGGGGTCTCATTTGGGCCTGACTGGATCAACGACATTTGATTTATTGATTCTGCTATTATAGTGAATAAAACCTGTTGGTTAGCGATGAATATGGCTCTTTGACTGGGAACATAGTAAGCTTGGCAGAAGTGGATGATTTCTCAAAATAGATGCACCTATGAGAACAACTACTTGGGAAAATTGGACTCCCATAGGTGAATGTCATCATTCTGGTTCAAAAACTTGTCTTTACTCCAGTAGTGGAGTTTCAGTAGGTGGGCAAGGGAAGCAGTGTCCTTGATTTGAAATTCTTTGTTAGCCAGTGGAAGTTGGTCAATATCCAGGTGAGGGGTTTGCATAGGTTTTACATCCAGAGAGGTTTGGGAAGCCATAATTGGGTTTATTCAACTGAATTAGTCTTTCTGTGGCTTTACAAGTGAGATCAAGAGCTCTAGAATAATGGGGAGGGTAATTTCAATATGTAAAAAAAGGTTTGGATGCATAGCAAGGCTTTCTTGAGTTTAGGAAGGTTTTTTAATTAATTTAATTAATGAAACTTGGATAATTACTGTGTATAGCTTCAAATTATAGGGTCATTATGGTTATATCAAGAATACCTGGAAATTTGATGGTTTGGTGTGAAGACACGGTTCTGTGGTAGCTGCAGAGGGTACTATGGCCTCAACTGGCTATCTGTTGCTTCAAATTGGTGTCTATAGTGTCTTTGGGTGGAAAAGTTGGTTAAATTGGTCACGCAAAGGTTTAGGGTGTCAGGATTGGCTTAGCAAAGGTATAATATGAAAATCAGCAAAAAGGGAAAATTGGGGCTTTTTCAGCCTTTTAACCAATAACAATTATATTTTGGTGCAAAATTTATTGAATGAATAGTGGGCAGTTTTGGTTTAGGTGGGGAGGTGGTTTTATGCCATATCATACAGCTTTTGGATGGAGGGAGGTATTTTTCATGAGCACGCGATATAACCTGGTGCCGCCACATAACCAAACAGTGCTTAGCCAAAACTGCAAACCTCCTGTGTTCTCGAGTCGTTAACTATCGGACGATGAATCTACATGACATAATTGTGCATCATTGGATCTAGAGGTGGGAGAATAGATGGATATCACGTGGCGAAGTTGCATGGATGGAGTTGGAAAGCAGTTGGTAGGGCCTGGGGTTTAATTACAATTAATTATAATTAATTAACAAATAATGTTGGGATTTAATATAAGTAGCGGGTAAATAAAAGGTGGGACCATGGGTTATATGGGGGGGGTTTAACTCTACACCAAGGTTTGGTGGGTTAAATGGGTGTTGAGGAATATTAAAGTCGGGGAGTTTAATTATATAATGCGGGGGTATAATTTAGGAGATAACTTAGGATAAAAGGGTTTTAGAGGATTTTTTAAGGGAAAAGGGGAAATTAATAATGGGAATGTGTTTCACACTAGAGAAAGGGGTTTTCGGAAGGGGGAATGCTTTTTTGAAGGGTAGTTGTCTAGGGAAATGTGTGAAACAAAGGGATAAAAGGTCAAAATGAAGGGAAATAGTTTTTACAAGTAATGAAGGGATGATGAGGGGAAATTACCAAGTAAGCATGTGGGGGTCTAGTGAAATGAGGGGAAATTAGTAAATAAGCTTTAGTGAATGTCATTTCTCTTTCACAATTCCTTGTGGACATGAAACATAGGATTAAGCATGATGAATGTGCTTTTTGACTTAGCAACCTTGTGCACTTGCAAAACTTCTTCTACCTACCCTTTATTTACCCTAGCATTTTCTCTTCATTCATTGGGTGAATTTGAGCTTGCTAACCCTTTATTTATTTTTCTTTTGATAAGAAAACTATCTAATTCTAACCTTATAACTTCCAGTGGCTCAGATTAAATTGATGAGCTCATATTTATTCTCTACCTAACTACTGATCTGCCAAGATTAAATATTTTGGCTAAATATTTATTCTCTATCTATCAACATGAAATTTAAAGCATGAATGAGTCAATATTAAACTATTTGACCATCATGGATTGTGGCATTTTTGACAAGATGCACACAATGTTATTTTAAAAAGTAAAGTAAGAGTGGCATTTGAATTTGCACACTTTCATGATCTATTTTTATCTCTTTTTGGGGTTCATAGTTTTTACTTTTTTGATCTTTTTCTTTCTTTTTTTCCTTTGATTATTCTTTTAGGACATACTCACTTTTCATTTTTTAATTTTAGTTTGGGGAAAACATCTTGCAGAAAGAAAAAGTATGTACAATATTACAAGACTTACCATAGCCAATTCAAAATTATGAATCCTATTATTCTAGTACCCTAACACCATGATGACAATGATTCTCGACATAGTTGAATAGCACAACATTCAGATTTGTGATCTCAATCTGAATATGTATATCAGTATAGTACACTCCCTCAGCATCTCCGGGTGAAGTCACAATGACAAAGATCATAGGCATTAATTATGATGATAGTTATAGTCTCAACATAATAAGAATGATAAGGATGAATAGTCTCAGATCATGGTGAAACTACAAGGCTTGATCTTGTTCTTAAAGATCATGATCTCAAAAGATGTGTAGAGATCATCTCGGTAGAAATCTCCAGGAGCAGTCTTGGTGTAGATGTTAATGAAGAAGGAATAATGAAGATCTCAGTGATGGAGTGGTGCAATGAAGATGATGATCTCAGCAGTGGCAGAGTAAGGGATTGATGTCTTGGTCTTGGAGAGGAAAAATGTGTTAAGGGTCATGGTCTTGGTATTCATGAATGAAATCTCTATAAGAAGAATTTTGCATGGGTTTTCCTCTGCAAGATAGAGAGGTTTGGGCCTTGGGAGAAAGCCAAATACTTTATGTTATTGTCTCTTTTGTTTTGATAGCAGTTTGATGAAGCTAACATATTCACACTAATAATGAATGGAAGATAAAGTTAATATTAATTGTATAAATACTTAAAAAATTGTTATCATGTTAAGAAGAATCACCCTAATTTATGTTTGCCCTAGATTCTTCAACATTGTATTAGAGGGTAGGTTCAATAGTCATAGACAAGGAAGAAAAGATACCTACAAGAATCAAGATTCTAGAAATCTCAAGGATGGAAAATCAAACCCTAGTCATGATCAAACCCTAGATTAGAGATCAGTCTACAATAGCAAGGGTTTCAGATGTCAACAATCTTAATATCTCAAGGCATGTGACAACAGTTTTGACAAGTTCATCTACAACAACTCAATATCTCAGTTTGAATACTTAAGATATCAAATCTCAGTGGAACTTGATTCAAAGGCATATATATGAGTGCATATGGACAATACTCAAATAAGAAGTTGTACTATCTAATGGCTCACTATGCATCATGGGAAGCAACTTCAATTTGATATGTATTAGCAGTTTGTTGGAAGGAAATCTTCCTATCAATGATCTCAGCCAATGGAAGCATCAAAAAATCTACTCCAACTACTGCCAACATGATCAAGGTGAACATTTCATCTTCACAATCAAGTAAGTACCCTTTCATTTTATAATCAAATTTGGTTTTATGACTTCATGATTGCAAGAAGACCTATATTGGATGGGTCATCAAGGGTCTTGCATGGAATGAGAAGGATTTTCATTATCCTTAGAGAAGTCAGTACGTCAAGGTCTCCTTTAAAGTCATGAGAAATCTTAGGGTTATATAAAGTAAGGAAGGAGACATAAGAAGGATACATGAATGTTGGAGGGTATACGATCTGAAATGTAGTAGAAAAGAATGAAGATATATCTTCATGAGATCTCAGTTATGAGATTTAGGAAAAATGATGAGAAAATAATCATCATTGATATTTATATTTATAAGCAAGGTAACAAATGTTCATCAATAATAAGGTTACCTTGATCAACAGTTTGTGGTCTCTATGTTGAATAGAGAAAGAAAAAAGACTCAAATATGTGCAAAGGAAAGGTTGACAATATAGTACTGTGAAAATATTACCTTAAGGATGGAGGAAGTTGAAGAAAGGATCAGGGAAAGAGGGAGTAATATATCTCCATTATGAAGGATATTTTGTCCCTCTCAAAGGAATCCTATTAGAAGTCCTTGCAGATATGATCATGGTAAGAAGATGCATCGTGGCATCATGGAAACAAGAGCTCATATGAATCATGAACAACATAGCTCTTGGAAATCTCATTGAATATCAAAGGAAATGAAGAAGTCATCCAGGACAAAGGGAACATTTTTAGAATGGATATATACTAGATCCTAAAGAGACTTTGATATAAAACTTAGCAGAGGATCCCTTAGTTTGGGAAGGCAGAAAGAGATTCATTAGGAATTCCAACTTATGGAAATCATGAGATGAAGGACTAATGACATGATGAAGCATATCAAGGGATTGAAGATCCATTAAATCAAGAAATATGTTGAAATAAGCCTGAAGGAATAATGAGGTATGCATGCTTGTAATTGTTTAATATTGTAACTTCATCTCATATGGTTGTAGGTAACATGGATCAAGCATGATCAGAAGGGAAAAGATCTCCTCCTCTGAAAGGATGTTGAAAGACATAAGTCACACTAGATGAAATCAACATAATATGTCCTCATATAAAACATGAGGTATTTGACTACAATTGAACAACTCTGAGAGATCTTGGGAATGAAAGACATGAGGATGGAAGAGATCGTTAAAAATGCAAACATGACGAAGGATATCATCCAAAGGATCAGGAAGACTTGACCAAGAAATCTCCTCGAAAGATGTGAAGACTTTGATGGAAGTCTGGAAAAATGAAGACCCTTGAAAACTAATATCGATGAGAGATGTGCCAACATGTATGCAGAATGTTGATACCTACAAGAAGATTTCACTGGCAAAAGGCTATCACCAAAAGGTAATATGTGATTTTTTTTTGGTGTCTAACCTCTTGGAAAAATTTGGGTATGTGGGCAGGGCCAAGGTAAGGAGAGTTGTCAAGGATGTCACAACTATGTACCTTGTGAATAACCGTTGAAGAAAAGGTGAAGATAGATAGCCCTATAAAGGAAGCCCCAGATGTAAAGCCAAGGGCCCTATGAAGGAAGATCCATATGTAAAGTCAGGGAGGATACTTTTTGGGATTACATGATGAAGGAAAGTGATGGATGATTGAACCCTACATGTGAATAAATTGATGACATCAAAGTCTTGGATCATCAATCAACTAGAAAACCCTATAATGTACTCATGATAAATTCCCTAGGTAAGAGGGAGCTCTTGGTAGTTCCTATAAGTAAAGGAACTCGAGCAAGTTTCTAAGTGAAGAGAAACTTGGAACTCATCCCTGGTTAAGAGGGAGAGTTAGACATGACATTCTTGTCTTTAGTTTGGAAGAAAGAATGGAGAGTTGTGTAATCATCTGGAATCTAACACTCTTTGAGGATGTGGTAGGGAATCCAAGACAAGAGTGGGCAAGACGACCGATATTCTAGAGGTCTAGGAACCCAAGATGAGAATAGTCCTAGTAGGGCATACTAGGAGAACACTCAGGTGGGTATGACCCTAAGAGAGATAATGATGATGTATGTCTAGCAGTCATTGGTCTCACCAATATTGTGCTTTGATCTAAGTAAGAGATGGGGCTATTAGTCAAGGCCTTGCTATATGGGAACAATGTTGGTTGAAATGATGCTTTAACATATGGATTGCAAATCTGATTCTTCTTATGTTAAATTATTCAGATTGGGAATGACCAACTACCATTATGAATACCTCCCTAGTTAAGAGGGAGTGTTGAAGAAAATGTAACTAGGTTCAGTCTTCAAAATGACATGATATTTATAAATGATGTAATAAAGAGAATACGTTATTTTTGTAGGCTTGGCTACATGGGTTTCATGAGCAAGAAGTGCCACTAGGTGAAAGACTTCTTCTTGATATCTTTAGAATTTATTTATATGTCAAAGAGTCATGTCATGTGTATAGAAACTCTTCATGAGTTTATGTAAATGTATACAAGTCCACAAACTTGTGAAGAAGCCCTCAAAGACCAAGCATAATCCTCCAAGAAGTCTGCAAATGAAAATAAGAAGAAATTCTTCATGTCGACTCCAAAATAGAATTAATTAAATAAATGAAATTCACATTGGCTCAAGAAAATAGTCATGAGGGTTCATGATTTCATGTCAGCTCAAATATAGGTGTCTCACCACTATAAATACCCCATCAAGTTATCCACAAAACACACATCACAACTTTTCATTCCTATTTAAAATTTCGTGTAAGTACTAGGTGCAGGTATACACAGTCGATGAGGGACAAATCTCACATAAGGCATCCACAATCAAGAAGGAGATATCACATTCCTCTCTCTAAAACCTCGCATGAAGGAGCAGATCTGCTTTAGGGTTTGACTGCACCTCGGTTGGGTATTAAGTTCAGCCATGACTAGATCTCGGATGCATGAATGAGGGCGCAACATTGATCTAAGCTATGGAGCAGAGATCTTATCTCATCTTACCTATGAATTGAAGGATAGATCTCGGACGGATGGAATAGAAAGAACCTCAGATGGATGGACAATCTTGGCATAAAGATGTCTCTACTCTTTTTGGAGGTACAATATTGGCATCTTATAGTTACAATCTCAGTCTCAGCTTGATGATGATCACTTCGACCCTAAAGGTGGTATCCTTGTAGCAGAATCGTCATAATGAACAACAGTGGTTAGAGATGGAAAAAGTGGATCTATACTCTTGGCAGAACTATGTTGATGAAATGAGTTTCCATGATGACGATGATTCTCGGCATACTTGAATAGCACAATATTTAGATATGTGATCTCAATCTGAATGTGTATAGTAGTACAATACACTTCCTCGGCATCTTAGGGTGCAGTCACAATGATAAGGATCATAAGCAGTAATTATCATAATAGTTATAGTTGCAACATAATAAGAATAATAAGGATGAATAGTCTCAGATCATGATGCAGCTACAAGGCTTGATCTTGTTCTTAAATATCATGATCTAAAAATATGTGTAGAGATCACCCCGATAGAAATATAAAGGATAAATCTTGGTGCAGATGTTAATGAAGAAGCAATAATGAAGATATCAATGATGCAGTGGTACAACAAATATGATGATCTCAGTAGTGGTAGAGTAAGAGATTTATGTCTTGGTCTTGGAGAGGCAGAATGTGTCAAGGGTCATGATCTTGGTATTCGTGAATGGAATCTCCATAAGAAGAATTTTGCATGGGTTTTCCTCTCCAAGTGGGAGTGGTTTTGGCCCTGGAAAAAAGCCAAATACTTTGTGTTCTTATCTCTTTTGTTTTGATAGCAGTTTGATGAAGCTAACATACACACATTCATAATGAATGGAAGATCAAGTTGATATTAATTATATAAATACTTCACAAATTGTTATCATCTTAAGCAGAATCACCCTAATTTATGTTTGCCCTAGATTCTTCAACAATGAGATGGTTAAAACTCTTGAGGAAAAAAATCCACAACCCCAAACTATATGGCCACTTCAGGAAATCTACTAATACAAAAAGAAAATGATTTACATATGAGTTTCTCACAATCCATCATGATTGAGTGACCCTCTATGATATTTAATTAGAGATCATAGATTGAGAGCTAAGCCATGAGTCAATATATCTATTGGTATTAAGGATAATATTATTAAATTATTGAATCACTTTCTCTAGAACATAATCGTGACCATGAAATTAGATAATTACAATGCAAAATGAAGAAACACACTTTACCTTAAAACACATCAAACCAAGTTTATTTTAGCTAACACCTTAGAGTCTAAATATCTTAACACAAGGAAGGCTATTGAATGTATGGAATAAATATGCAAAATCTGACTATATCTATTCTAATGTCCTAGCTCATCATTACTACTATTTCCCATAGCTCCATTAAATAATATACCAATATACCACTAATATTAGTTGGGAAGAATACATTTACTAATTATCCCAAGCAAACACTACTTTGATTGTCCCATTATCTAATCCTAAAGGCTCTAGGCATAGATGAACTTCATGCATTGTTTCTCAAAAAGGGGAGCCAGTGCCTCTCACAATATTTGAGAATAGGAGTTATTGGGGAGCTATCAAGACTAGGCTAAAGATACAAAGGATGTGGAATGTTGTGAATTTGCTATTTTATCACATTTTGTGAAGATTATATCTAACATTATTAGAAATATTTATTAGTAATGATTTTCTCCACAAATAATAATGAAAATAATTACTTCCACCTTTGAATTGATTTCTAAGATCAAAGCATCATTTTTTCTAAGTAAAATATTATAAGATAATAGAAAATAGATGATGTAGTTGTTTGTCCTTTGTAAACAAATTGATACCTAACATTATATCTTAATGAATGCTTATAGATTTTATTTCTCCTTCTTGTAAAAACACATTTTGATATGTTCATGGTTGCAGAAATGCATATGTTGAGAACAACAAAATGACGAGTATGAAAATGTTTAAAAGATAATTTAAGCGGTTAGAGAAAGTCGATATTGAACTTGGAGGCATTTTGTTAGAAGCTTTGCATACCTACACATGCCAACATGTGTTGCCAATATGTGCCCCACTCATGCAATATTATAGTAGAATTTATTTGAGGTTATTTATTTGAATTGGCCATGGTAAAGCTAGAAAATTTGATCATGTGAACTATTTGGCTTGTATTACAACTAATGAATTTTCCTAATTAATGGGTGCTCAAATATTTTCATGGTATATGTCTATATAAAATGTTACTTGGATTTCATTTTGGAGTATTTATATTTGTACATGAGAATAACAAATCCATTAAAATATCATACAATTTATCTCTCACAATGCAAATAAGTCATCAATTGTGCTTGGAGACCTATCCATTGAGATATGCAACTAAGTTTGGTCTTCATAATGACAAATGTAATCATGATTTTATATATTTAATGTAATAATAAAAAATAAATTTATTAAAGCACTCAACCTGGTAAGATAGAGCTTTCTTTCCCTGTAAGAACATTCACTCCCCAGGGTATTGATCTTGAGGCATGGGTTTCATGCTTAATGAAATTTATTTTTAGGTCAAGCTCCCATTGTGAGCTCTTAGGACTTGTTATTAAGTGATTAAGGTCATTTTAATGTATGAAACACCCATTTGGGAAAGCTACATTATGTAAAAGAAAATTATTTGAGTCAAGATACCTTCTAAGATCAAGTCAAAATACATGCAACATGTCAGCCCTTCCAAACATGTCAAGTCAACCTAAAAGTTGGAACAAGTTGGCCTATTTTTAAGGTCTAGAAGGTTATATTGTTAATTTTAGATATTTTCTATGTTGATAGAAAATTTACTTCAATTTTCCATATTAGCTCAATATCAATTCCAGATTAGCAATCATATTTAGCATGATAGTAAACTATAGATAGAACATAAACATAAATCACAGAAGACAAGCCAAGACAAGAGGACACAAGAAGTGGTGCTAGCCAAGGACAAACCCCAATGTGGGGAAAACCTTGATCAATTCTTCTTATATGTTCTTCAATAGTTCAGTAGAGAGACAGATAGTACATATACATCAAAAGTCATCATTTTGACTTATCGAAATAAGAGCAGAGATATTATCTAAGAAGATGTCACATGAAGTAGATGATATGACTCAGGTGATTCCATCACCTTGTTATACCTATCACTATGTTGCACCATCATACCATGTCCATCATCACTATGTCCCACCATCACTGAGTTGTACCTCATCATGTTGTACCCAATATGATTCTCTTCATCATCATGTTGCACTATTCATCAAGTTGCAGTATGCATCACTATGCTGCACCACTGTCACTAAGTTGCTCTCATCACTGAGCAGTACCACATCTTCATGTTGTACTCATCATCAACAAGCTACTGCAATACATCGTGTTGCTACTATACACCCATGCCTATCATCACCATGTTGTACATTGTGTTGCACTATACTTGTGTTGCACTACACTGCACCCATCCTTGCTATCACATATATGTTGCAACCTATTTACACTTATCAGCCTTAGCTCCTTGATATGTCTTGCAACCTAGCAAAGAAACTAGGCTATGGTTGTTTAGGCTTCTTTCATATTTAGGCAGTGCAGAGCTTCTCTAACCAAGTCCTCTAATAGTCCTCCTTAACTGCCTCTAACAACCCTCCAAAATGTAACAGTCCTCCTAAACAAATCTCCTAAACATTCCTCCTCATGGACTGCATTAAGGGCACCAACATGACACAAGAATGAGGTTAGGATCACAATAGGACAACTTCTATAGTCCTCTATTTGTGGTGACTATAAACTTTTCTTTTATCGTGACAAGAGCAGACATGAGACTGCAAATTAGGACATTCAGATAGGGCTTGTACTTACAAAAGTTTAGGGCACATAAATCCTCCTCAAATGTGTCGTAGAACAACGTTAAGATCTTCACCACTTGACTACTTTTAGGACTTCATCTTGACTGCGTTTAAGGTAGCTTCAACATGAATACATCCTCAATCCATGACAGTGTAGAGGTTAACTTCAACATGAATACGTCTTAGGTATAGGCATGTGTAGAGCTAAGGCATCATCTTCAAGGAGTTGCGTAGATCCTTCTTCCCCATGGTAGCATCTAGGGAAACTCTTTGTAGGGTAGTGTATCTCTTAGGATCTCTCCTCCCACCAAAATCCAAAGACAAGTGGACAGGAAGAGATCACAAGAAGAGTGTGTGTCCAAATTACTAGCAGGCCACCTTGTTTTATACTAAAACATTGAGCACAAGTGGGGGAAATTTGGTTGTTGGCTGACCTTGATGAATTATCCCGTAACACAAATAAATTCATATATCCATGAATACATGTCGGAATCAGATGACCTTTATATCAATCCTACACCTCTGAATGAAAGGAATCCAATAAAAATATTAGTTATCATGAATAAGTAGACCCACATGGAGTTTAGCCCTTGTTTCCAATTTTAACACTCCCTCTCAACTAGGGAGAACTTCATTTGCTAATCCATTTGCCAGACTGTACTATCTTTGTCATTAGTGATCAAGAATGTATCATACCATCCTCTACTGACCCAAAGTTAGTCCCATATATTAATGAGGGTGTCTCATACCACTCTTATTGACTCGAAGTCAGTCCCAATGAAGAGAGTGAGTCATACCACTCTTACTGATATGAAACTAGTTCTAAATAAAGAGAGTGTATCATACCACTCTTACAGATCCGAAATCAGTTCCAAAAGAGAGTTAGTTATATCACTCTTACTGATCTGAAGTCTATTCCAATTGATCCCAAATCAATATCATCTTAGCATAGGGAGTACAATAGTAACACGATGCATCCATTGGTACTACTATGGTCCCTATCCTCATTTCCCTATTCATTCGCCAGATGAGAGGTAATTCCCATGAGTCCCAGACTACATGGGTATGATGTCTCAGCAACAGAAGGACAAACCACTCATCCTACTTACATGTTGCCAGGGGTATCCCACAGGAAGGCTGAACCACTCACCCTGTACACAGCAAATCAGTAAGGGAAGGCTGAACCACTCACCCTATGACTGTGTCTTGGCAAGAGAAGGATGATCCATTCATCTTGCCTACAATGATAGCAGACCATTAGGGGAAGGCTAAAGCACTCACCCTATGGTTTCTTATCACTCCAAGATGTACCCCCAAGTTCCCCAGAGCTCCCAGAGCTTAATGTCCATGTCATATAGGATCCTCAGAAGAGAGTCTCTCCACGACTCCTAGTCATTCTTAGAAAGTCACAAATTTGACCTTTCCCAGGGGCTTCAAGAGAATTTTTGTGACCTGCACATCAGTCCTAATGTGATGGAGCCTTCTTTCTCCTCGATGTACCATATCCTAGATAAAGTGGTACATGATGTCTATATGCTTGGAGTGATCATAGAATATGGGATTCCTCAACAAGCGAATCCCCCTTTGGTTGTCACAGAAGATCACAGTGGTATCCAACATGTGTGCAAGCATTTCACTGAAGAGCTTCCTCAACTAGGTAGCTTCACACGAGGTAACACTCGTAGCTATGTATTTGGTCTTAGCAATGCTCAAAAAAACCAACTTCTACTTCCTGCTCATCCAATATATCTTATCCGAACCAGCACCCAAAAGTGCTCTTGTGATCCTCCACACTTCTTGCCTAGAAAGCATTCGAATAATCATGTAGCTTCACATTTCTGATAGTGTATCTCAATCCATGAGAGATTGTGCCCCGGAGATATCTCTGAATATTCTTGGCACTTATCTAGTGAGGCTCAACCATATATGAGCTAACTGCAAAACATATATCTTGATGGGAGTTCACCAAGAATATCAATACTTGAATGAGTTTATGAAACTCAGAGGCATTTCCCAAATCAGGTCTGGCATCGCTACCACAAAACTTATGAAATTTAAGCTCCATCGAGGTAGTCTTGGGACTACGGTTTACCATTCCAAATTTGGAATCCAACTCCCTCTTACTTTTGAAAATGAAAGGGTCTACACTAGTTAGAAAGAGGTCATCCTCATAAAGTGCCAGTATGAGAGGTCTATCATTCATATCCTTCAAGAAAAGGTTTGGATCAGCTTCACTCCTAGTGAATCTCAACTTCATCAGACAACTATCAATCCTCTCATATTGATCCCGTGATGTTAGCTCTAAATCATAGAGAGCTTTCTTCAACCTGTATACATGGGATTCCTGATCATGAATCTCAAACCCCTCAGGTTGTTCCAAACCCGTGGACATGCTACATGAGCAGAATGGCCCCCTTGTAAGATTTTCCTTCAGTACATCTCAAACATGTACCTTCATGATCTTCCAAGCATCCCTGTCACCATCTAACTCACATCGGGTAGGGCCCCATAATAAGAAGACCTTCAGTGCTATAGAAGAGATGTGTCAACTGACATGGTCCCCAATGGACTTCCTACAAATTAATGCAAATTTCCAACCCTGAACCCAAGAATAAAAACATCTTGAAAAATTCTTTTTCAAACATGTACCTTTCCATCGATGAATGCCACCTTGAAACCTTTGCCTTCCATTGTTGAAATTGACACTAGGCTCTTCTGGAGATCAGGTACATAAATAACTTCTTGTTAATGAATTGTGCCACCCTTATTCAATTGAAGGATAGAATTCCCTACACCCTTTCTAGGATAGGTGGCATTGATTCCAAGTATAATCTCCATGATTGTTTCCTTCTCTATCAAATTAAAGAGAGCTTCCTTCTATCCGATGAAGTGCCTTGAAGCACTACTATCAATAAGCTAGATTCCCAAAGAATCTAGAGGATAAGTAGTGGAGAGGGCCAATATAGGATAATACTTCTTTATCTTATCAGAAACAACATTTGATTATTCATAACTGGAGTTCCTTGATTTCTTTGAAGAGTCGGTCGTTTCCTTGATGACTTGCATTACCTGTCATTCCTCCGATCATTGAAGATGTCCTAGGAATGATTGTCATCATCATCAAGTGATGTGTCCCTACCATTCGGGCACTCCTTCACATAATGGTCAAACTTATTGCAAGCAAGTCATCTACCTTTCCCTCCACCCTTACATCCAAACTTCCCATTGAAGTGATCTTTAGGTAGGCCGTCAGATGCTTCCACTGCACCACTCACATAATATTCTCTACTTTGACTTCACCCTTGGTCAATTTGAAGAGGGATGAGGAACCCATTGAGCCTTTTGTCCTTTCCAACAGTCTTTGATGATTACTCTTTCACTCTTTCTTTGGCATTGTCTTCACCTCACCTCTGATACCATGTTAATTTTAGGTTTGTTCTATGTTGATAGAAAAGTTACTTCAATTTTTCATATTAGCTCAATATCAATTCCAGATTAGCAGTCACATTTAGCATGATAATAAACAGCAGATAGAACATAAACATAAATTGTAGAAGACAGTACAAGATAAGAGGACACAAGATTTGGTGCAAGGCAAGGAAAAATGTGAATGTGGGGAAACCTTTGATCAATTCTTCTTATATGTTCTTCAATAGTTCAGCAAAGAGAGATAGTACATATACATCAGAAGTCAACATTTTGACTTATCAAGATAAGATCAGAGATCTTCTCTAAGAAGATGTTGCATGAAGTAGCTAATATGGACTCAAGTGATTCCATCACCTTGCTATACCTATCATTATGATTCACCATGATGCACCATCATACCATGTCCATCATCACTATGTTGCACCATCACTGAGTTGTACCTCATCATGATGTACCCAACATTCTTCTCTTCATCATCGTGTTGCACTATTCATCATGTTGCACTACGCATCACTATGTTGTACCACTGTCACTAAGCTGCTCTCATCACTATGCTGCTCCCATCACTAAGCAATACCACATCATCATATTGTACTCATCATCAACATGTTACTGCAATGCATCATGTTGCTGCTATACCTCCATGCCTATCATCACCATGTTGTACCATTTTGTCGCACCATACTTTTGCTATACCACATTGCACCCATCCTTGTTGTCACCTATTTGCTGCAACCTATTTACACTTATCATCCTTAGCTGCTTGTTATCGCTTGTAGCCTAGAAAAGCAACCAGGATATGGTTTTTTAGGCTTCTTTCATATTTAGGCAGAGCTTATCTAACCAAGTCCTATAATAGTCCTCCTTAACTACCTTTAACAGCCCTCCTAATCTAACAGTCCTCCTCGTGGACTGTGTTAAGGGAACCAACATGACACAAGACTGCGATTAGGAGCACAATAGGATAGCTGCTATAGTCCTCTATTTTTAGTGACTGTAACCTTCTCTTTTACTGTGAATAGGGAAGACATGAGACTGTAGATTAGGACATTTGGATAGGGCTTGCACTTACAGTAATTTAGGGCACATAAACCCTCCTCAAACTACGACTTAGAACAACGTTAAGGTCTTCACCATTTGACTGCACTTAGGACTTCATCTTGACTGCATTTAGGGTAGCTTCAACATGACTAGGTTCTAGATCCATGACAGTGTAGATGCCAGCTTCAACATGACTACATCTTAGGTCTAGGGCATGCGTAGAGCTAGGGCATCATCTTCAAGGAGATGCATAGATCCTTCTTCCCAATGGCACCATCTAGGGTAGCTCTTCTTAGGGTAGCATATCTCTTAGGATCTCTCCTCCCACCAAAATCCAAGGACAAGTGGAGAGGAAGATATCATAAGAGGAGTGTGTGTCCAAATGA
This sequence comes from Pinus taeda, assembly GCA_000404065.3. NCBI lineage: Eukaryota > Viridiplantae > Streptophyta > Pinopsida > Pinales > Pinaceae > Pinus > Pinus taeda. Next base: position 39,014 of record APFE031301965.1, read on the forward strand.
CTAGCAAGCCACCTCTTTTCATACTAAAACGTTGAGCACAAGTGGGGGAAATTTGGTTGTTGCTCGAGCTGGACGAATTGTCCCATAACACAAATAAATTCATATCTCCATGAATACATGTCAGAATCAGATGATATTTAGATCAATCCTACACCTCTCAATGAGAGGAATCCAAGAAAAATATCAGTTATCATCAATAAGTAGACCCACATGGAGTTTGGCCCTAGCTACCAATTTTAGCATATATAAAGGAGGCTAGTCGACCACCTTGAGGGGATGCATTACACACAATACACTCGACCAAGATCACTAAATCAATGAAGGAATAAGGATATTAAGAAAATAAAAGGAGGCATACATTAAGGATTTTTTTGGGGTTAAATATCTCACACGTGCAAGCCAAATCTAGGGCATCCATTGCAAAAATGAGATCAAACTATAGTGATATTATAGGAGCTAAATTTTGTTGTTAATAGATACTAAATCGAATACCAATATATTGAAGAGAAGGGACCTTGATCAGGAAAAGAAAAACAAGGATCTAAACTACCATTCTACCTCACACATGCAATAATTGCAGGAAGTTACAAGCTACCAAAATTTTTAGGAAGAGAATTGTCTTGTATTGTGGGGTTGGGGTCAAGAAGAAGAAGAAGTTACAACAGTTTCTAGTCAAAATTGATTGTGTTTGACTTGAAGAGAAAAATATCAAAGTTTTAATTGATCTTGGAAGGGGTCTAGGTCTTAGAATTTTCTAATTGAAGATTTTATAAGAATAATTCTATGGGTTTTCCTCTCGAGATTGAACATGTTTCGGCCTTGGCTGATCACCTATATCTCGTGTCCTTTGTCTCATTTGTTCATTATGTTTTGGTAGCTATTTGATGAAGAAAACACAATATTAATCAAGCTAAATAAGAACCTAATTAATAAAAGTAAAAAGTCTTCACAAGCAGTTATCATTGAGAGAAATCATCTACTCTTGTTTCCCTTGGATTTCTCAACATGGTATCAGAGCTAAGGTGTCAAGTCAATGAAGGGTAGATTAATAAAGGAAACTCAAGGACCGAATTTATAGAAGACTATTAAGGGTATTAATCATCAGGAAAACCTCTCTTATCCAAGGCATTCTAAAGACAAGGATTACATGATTATATTGGAAGAAGCCAATAAAAGAAGGTCTCAAAACTCTAGTTTCTACACTTGAACCATTATTGGAAACGTCTCTCAATTATATCCTCAAAAAAGGAGACCACAAAAGGACCCTACCTCAGCTAAAAAGATATAGACATGAAAATAAAAGCATATTATTGTCTCTCATCCCACATAAGCAAGAAGAACAACATTATCATTATCATCAATGTTTTAGGGCTTGATCAAGTTTTGGATTCTCAATTTCTGACCTCTAAACAATGAATAAAATTATAGTGAACTATATCACTGTCTCAAGAAGTGGAAGGCTTGATTTAAACATTCAAAGTAATTGGAGTCCTTTGATGAGAAAATAAAACATTTGGACTTTCAAGAAACTAGCTATTTACATCACCTCAAGAAGTAGCAACCTCAAAACTAGTTTTTTGGGCATCCTCAAAGAAAGATAAAACTCCTCAAGAAGATCATTGAAAGTCACTAATTACATATCGTGAATTCATGGAGAATCAAATATTTGTGACACTAAGAAGTTCAAGCACCAATCACACATTTATTCTTGTAGCAAAATCATTCATTCAAAAGGACTGATAATCATATATATATATATATATAGTAAAGCAATCAATTCAAGGATAAGTGCAACAAAAGGATCCTCGTTATAAAGTTATGTTGCATAGAATACTAGTAGCCATCAAGGTAGAAGAAAGGAGATACAATCAGTCCATGTATTAATAAATTCCTGAAGAAGAATGTCCCATAAAGAAAGAAGTAAAATGAAGTCTGAAAGATAGCAAAAAATGACAACATAGATACCATTGTGAAGAAAACATGGTATCACAGGTAGGTATTCATGAGGTATGTATGATATTTTTCTTATTGTTAAGGATCCATCATAAAATGTTATAGGGTTGAATTTATGACTTTAGGGTTTGTGTTGATGGCTCATAAGAAACCCTAGTTTTCAGGAACTCAAATCTTAAAGTACTTGTTTCCTATTATTTGACTTATAGGGTTTGTTAAGATTCTAGGGCATTGGAGAAACCCTACTATGATGTAATATGATTTAGGGTATGTACCTAAGAAACCCTAGGATGACCTCTTGGTTGCATATAAACCCTAGAAGGATAACTTGACATCATGTTTTTGTATCATTTTCTTAGGATTCTTGTTAAATTATATTGTAGGTACAAGAAGTAAAGATGGATGGGTTGATCCTTTGAGAAACATGATGGAAGAAGGGAACTATATGAACCCTTAGACAACATTCATGATAGAAAGGAAAAATAGAATATGAAATACCTATACCATGGTTTAAGAATGATGGTATGCATCTTATTAAGAAGGCATCATAGTAAGCATGTAATTGAAGCAATAGCTCATGCTATAGTTGAAGTAAAAGTCTACATAATTGTAGCAATCATCATAGGAAAACCCAACTCTTGGTAACCTTATTAGAAGCATAAGTAGCACTTATGGAAGAAGGAAGTCATCTAGTATAGATATCATCATACATGATTAGAAAGGAGCATTTGCAGGACAAGGATATTCAATACCCTCCATATGAATATTCATTAGAAGGTTCATCTCTAGGAAGAAGAAAGTGTCTTGCTAATAATACCACCTTCGATGGGATTCACGATTTGGAAGAATGATGGTATGATGGCTAAGGAAAGCAGAATGTCAAGATGGTTGAAATTATATCTGTTAGGTTCCAACCCTAACCCCTTTATTTATGTAATAAACCCAATAGGGTTGAGTCATAGTCATAGTTAGTTAAGGAGTCAATAAAGCCTGTATTAATAACTGTAAGTGGTTGACCCGCATTTAGGAAAGGGACCACAGTTTGTTGCGTCAAGCCATAATTAATAAATAAAGTGGTTAACCCTTGTTATGCAAAGGACCACTAGTCATTAGGTCATTAAAGGTAATTTAGCTATAAATAGTCACAGTTATAAGGGAAATATCATCGAGTCTTATTTTGTAATTGAGTTCTGCTCTGCTAGAGGTTGTCCCCTCGAAGGGGAGAATGAACATGTCTTTTATCTTTGAATAATAAAATACTTATTGTTTTTCTCATTTTATTATGTGTTGTGGGTTGTATTTCTTCACATATTTGGTATTCTGGAATTTCTCATAGGTCAAGATCATAACAAGTGGTATCTAAGCACTTTTCAGGGCCAATGGTACCTCTAATGTTGGCATAATGTTTTTAGGCTAGAGACATTTTCTGGCATCTTTAAACCATGAGATATGCCATTGAGCAAATAAACCTGTGGATTGGGGGAGGCATACATACAGGAAATACAAGAGGTGGTCATGCTTATTGGACTCCCTTGTAACCCTTGTGGGTACCCCTTTGAGTAGCAGTGCATTAGACAAAACCGCACATGGACTGCCTTCCACATACCCTCTAGGTATATCAGAAGCCCCTTGGCCTCACCTCAATCCTCGTCCTAGATAAGTCGTCAGCTATCTTGCTGCTACAGTACACTAAGAACAACAATCAAGGAGATTACTCATGCGTACGATAGGGTAGTCGAGTAGTACGACTAAGGGTATGGTTGATCCTCCTTAGTTAGTGCCTTGAAATATTGAGTCGAGTACTATTGTTGGACCCTTATGTATATTGAGATTTGTAGCACCTAACTCTCCTTTGTGACCATAGTTTCCTTGACTCTCTGAAGATCACCCTTTATCTTATTTGCAAGATCAGATCCACTAGTTGTGGTTCTACTGCCACAATATGATTCAGATCTAGCAGTTGCAGTTCTGTCACCATTGCCACAATCAGATCCACCAGTTGGGGTTCTACCACTGCAGTACCATTCAGATCTAGCAATTGGGGTTATGTCACTACTGCACCAATAAGATCGACCAGTTGGGGTTCTGCCGCCGCAATCAAACTCACATTCATTCGTTGGGGTTTCGTAGGCAGACTGACCCTCTGTGCAATAAGGCTTATGGCTACTATAGTCTAGGCCCGATTTTGATAAGACATTAGGCAATATCAAGTTTTCTGGAAATTGGTCATTGCAGTATTGATCAACGGGGAGTAAAACTCCGTTTGGAGTAAAAAAAATGAGGCCTTCCCGGGACGCTTGCAAGAGACTTAGCCCATAATATTCAAGACAATGAGCTGGTCACAGTGGTACCATTCACTTGTCAGCTTCAATTTTCTAGCAGTCCCAAAATTTTTCAAAGTGACATCAAGTGACCGAGATCTATGTATGGTAGAAACCAGAGCTCAAATCATGGCCAACAAGAGGATCGAGTGCCTTGAAAAAAAGTTGGATTCTTTCTAGGAAAATATGAAGCAAATTACATAATTCACTGCACAATTCAATACGAGAAAGCTGGGGTTGCATCTAGAGGAACATGGTATTGATGAACACCTTGAAGTAGAATATAACCATCATATTCACTTCCATGGAAATCACCAATATTCCCACCCTCGACTACCCAAGTTGGACATGTATAATTTTGATGGCTCTAATCTGACAGTATGGGTAGCACATATGGAATAATATTTCATTATGAATTATATTCATATTGATCTAGCTAAACTATGTGTGGGAGCCCTTTACTTGGACCAAGAGAGATGGAAATGGTGGCAGTGGCATTGGAAATGCTATCCTAGGAACATAACTTGGTAGGTGTTCTCAAAATCCCTTTGTGACCGCTTTTACAAAGAATCTAATTTTTCGGGTCGTCTTACTAAGCTCCAACAGATAGGCATAGCAAAAGACTACATTGCAGCCTTTGAGACATTGGCCATCTAAATAGAAGATCTAGGAGATGAATTCTACTTTGAATGTTTTATAAGTGTTCTCAGAGAAGACATCCAAGCACATGTCCGAATGCACCACCCACCTACATGGATAGATGCTTGCAGAAAGGCTGTCGAAGTGGAACATGCTTTAGCTACCTAGTCAGCTCATCCAAATTTCATAGCCAAGGGACACCGCACCCAAGCTAAGGGCCATACCCGAATGCTTAAGCTTCAAAAGGTGTCTCCAGTAGAAATGGGAAAGAATAAAACAAGGATTGTGCTACTACTATGATGACAAATACTCCCCTGGGAATAAATGCAAGGAACCAAAATTTTTTCAAATTAATGTTACTGATCATAGCTCATCAGAGGAAGCCACACTCCTTGGGGACTAAAGGTCGAAGTTGAGGAAACAAGTAGGACAATGAGCTCACAGCTATGCCAGAGGAACCAGTTACCTCACTACATGCTTTGGCGGGTAGTTTTGTGCCCCAAACTCTCAAAATCAGAGGCTTTATTAAACATTTCCCTATAGTAGTAATGATTGATAGTGGTAGCACTCATAACTTTATCCATCAACAAGTCGCCGAAGCTGTTCATTGTTTTGGTAGGGTAGTCTCTAATTTCCAGGTCCTTATTACTAATAGGGGGACAATGAAATGTGAAGTCCGCTACGAAAATATTAAACTTCGAATGGGAGACTGCCACCTAAAGGCCCACATGTTTGTGATTAACATCGGTGGTTGTGACATCATCTTGGGTGTTGAATGGCTTTGCACACTAAACCCAATCACAATGGATTTCCAGGAGTTATATATGATCTTTAAGCAGAATCACCACATGAATACACTTTGTGGACTCTAGGTAGGTGTTCCTTCTATCATCAGCTTGCATCGAATAGAAAATTTGTTGAAAAATGACCATCATGGAGTTATTTCTTAGTTTAATGCCATCCAAGACATATAACCCACTACTCTTCATATTCATTTTGAGATAAAATAGATCTTAAACTAGCACCAGCATGTATTTGACAAACCTAAAGAGCTTCCACCCTCTATAAGGGAACGTGATCATAGCATCACTTTGGTCCCGGGGGAACAACTGCCAAATGTGCACACATATAGGTATCCTTTTTCCCGAAGGAATGAAATTGAAAAATCATCAAGGAACTCCTTGAAGCTGGTGTTATTTGTCCTAACACCAGTCCTTATTCATCACCAGTGGTCATGGTGCTCAACAAATATGGGGAATGGCGCATGTTTCCAGACTTTTGGGCCCTCAACAAGGTCACTATCAAAGACAAATTCCCTATCCTGGTTGTTGATGATTTGCTTGATGAACTACATGGTGCTCAATTCTTTATTAAGCTAGATCTTCACTCTGGCTATCACCAAATACGCATGAAAGAAGTTGACATCCCCAAGGCTACCTTATGAACTCGTGAAGGCCATTATGAATTCTTGGTCATGCCATATGGTCTCTGTAATGCCCCATCCACTTTTCAAAGCCTCATGAATCACTTGTTGAAATCATATCTCCAAAAAACTGTCCTTGTTTTCTTTGATGATATTATCATCTATAACCTAACCTGGGAAAAACATCTTCAGCATGTAGACTTGAACTTGCAACTGCTCTGGAATCACAAATTATTTGTCAAATTGTCCAAGTCATCTTTGGGTATGGAAGAAGTCAAGTATTTGGAACACATTGTGGGTCATGAAGATGTCAGGGTTGATCCTAAAACGATACATGCAATGCAAGATTGGTCCCAACCAAAAAACTTGAAGAGTTTGAGGGGATTCCTAGGTCTGACTGACTACTATAGCAAATTTGTTTGCAATTGTGGTCGCGTTGCTAGACCCCTCACTAAAATGCTCAAGAAAAATTCATTCCTCTAGACTGATTCAACACAACAGGCATTTATGGCTCTCAAACAGGCCATGTGTTCCACTTCAATATTCGCACTACCCGACTTCACCAAATATTTTTTGATTGAATATGATGCTTCAGGTATTGGTATTGGTGATGTCTTAATGAAGGAAGGTTGACCCTTGGATTTCACCAGCCAACAACTAAGTGGGAAACATCTGGGACAATCTACCTATGAGAAAGAGATGATGGTCATCTTACATGTCGTAGATACTTGGCGACCATACCTATTGGGGAGATGTTTCCAAATCTGCACAGACCATCAAAGCCTCAAATATTTTTTGGAGCAACATCTATCTTCACCACAACAAATTAAGTGGTTGGCCAAAATGTTGGGATATGATTATGAGATAATTTACAAAAAAGGGCGTGATAATGTAGTAGTGGATACTTCATCATGCCAATTTGAGGATGAAAGCACTCTGCTATCCATCTCTCTTCCCATACCATATTGGATTGAAGAATCCTGCAAGGAATGGTTTTCACACACCTCTCTCTCTAAATTCATTAATAACTTGAGAGCAGATCCTAATTCCTCAGTTGGCTACTCTTGGAAGGATGGGATTCTTCTCTACATGGATCCACTAGTTGTTAGGACCCTATAATACTAGTGATTACCCCATTACTATTGTAGTTGTATCCCTTATTAATATTGTTGTGCCCCTAT
>APFE031301976.1:0-10921 GCA_000404065.3 Pinus taeda
CTTTAAAATGTTTTACTAGTACCAACTAGAGGGAGAAATTGGTACCTTGAGATATGTAGTAACCATCTTGAGATAAGGAGGAACCATCCCCTTAAAAAAAAATATAGAACCAACTACAAGGAGGCACTAGTCCTCTAAGAAATATTGGCACCAACTAGAAGGAGGCACCAACCCTGTGAAATTTTTTTCTCACATCAACCAGAAGGTGACGCTAGTTTCCTAATAAATGCAAGCGCCAAGCTAAAATTCTTTACTTGTAACAACCAAAAGGAGACATTAGTCCCTTGAGTAATGAATCCACCAAACTGGAATTCTTGTTGGATCCCTTCTTTATATCTTCAACTCTATTTTATCTTATATGTTGCTACTATGTTCTATTCATCTCTCTCTATTTTCTATTTTTCAATTCTACATATAGTATTAGTTTGTCTGTTTAAAACTTATCCCCAAATTCTTCCTTGGTCACACATCTTCCATAGACTTCATTATTAAGCTTCTTCCATTGTTTATCACATAAAGCTTCATTCAACTTATTTGTTCCTTCTCAATTTTCACACAACTGAAACACCACAACTATACTCATGACCATTTCCATGTAGACTCATACTTTATGCATGCTCACATCTCTTCTTCCTTTGAAGCTTCTCTATCTTCAATTATTTATACTGGATTTTTTAAATAAAACTTTGTAGACCCAACTATACTTGGAGGGTGATCCAAAAAACTTGGATTAATTATTTTATTTCTCAACTAGAGATTCACTCTAGATGATTTGGATAATACTTAATCCAATGACTAATTGTCTCCTTAGGATCTTAGCTTTAATTCCATGGAATCGCATGGTGTGACCCTATTTAAATAAGAATTCAACAAATCTAAATAGAAGTCCACTTGTATGAAACATATTACTAGATATATGCATTTTCATTTACTCACATTTTTCCTAACTTGAATCCAAGGGGCATAGATATGACCACGTCACAAAATCTTAGCTTTAAAGTGTAAGCTCTAGATATTGAGAAATATGGGTATTTTATTATGGCACACACTTGCTTAAGGCTCAAATTAACCATATGTTGAATATATTTTTAATTCCTTTTATAGAGAACCATGACCATAGAACATTGACCAATTCTAAGTTTGTAATTGAATCCAGATCCTAGCTTAAACTTTAATATGCTAGTTCACTCCATACCCAAAGGCCCAGATAGATATATAATGTCTTACAGATATAACCAAGACCAATTTTGGAACCTCAACCAAAACCCTATCTTTTCATGTATTCAAATATTGGTTTCATTCTCATGCACATGTTTCCTACACTCCCAAACCATCAGATCCCAAGATCATTTAGCATAATCTCAACTTATGGTAAGGGACAACTTTGGGAAAATTGAAATACAAAGGAAAATTCTTCCAAACTAATCCTTGTCACAAATCCTTAACTACCACGTCAAAACTCTGATAACTAATTAAAACTTTCCACATGGTTATCTTTCCAAGTCATTTATTCTCTTTCACTAACACATCATATACCGTTTTAACACATTGTCATGTGTCTAGGTACCTACCACCTGTCCAATTGGCCAACCAAAGGTGTCGAAAATTAGTGCCACGTATTCGCACCTTTGGTTTTTGGGTAGAAAAATTCTAGCTCCTAGTGTGACCTACTATCCCACCTATATTTCCATGTTATCTTGGCTCGACACGTTATCTAAGGAAGAAACCTAAAAATATGGTGTTTTTGTTAAGAATTTTTTTGCAACACCCTTTAGATACCAGAATATCGTGATGCACAAAAAATTATTCAAATGTATTTGGTATCTAGATATTAAGCCAATGTGATGCATAGAATGTGGTTTGGTTTCCCATATAAGCTAGATAGACTTGGTTACATTTATGAAATTGGATACATATAAATGAAACTTTGACCAGCTACAACAAATCTTTGACTTGTTTGATTCAACTTCAATTGTTTATTGATTCCTATGGAGTTAGGGGAAGTTCCATATACCATTTGAAAGATATCAAAACATGTTATTCAATCATATAAATTTGATTCTCATTTGGCATAAGGGGATAGAGAAGAAATTCCTTGAAATATATGTTATCCAAACTTAAGTTTTTACAACATTCTATTAACCATGACAACACTCATGTAACAATCTATCATGTTTTTAGAGTTTGACATCAATCAAGCTACAGTTGAAAATAATGACAACATATGTTCAACAATATCTTGCTATGGCATTACTTGCAACATGACTAGACATTTGTTAATCATTGATGATCTTGGGCTAGGTTCCCCCTATTTGCTTCTTGATTTTGATCCCCATATATACTTATGTTTTCTTATTCTCCTGATGTCTACTTATTCTCCCCCTTTGACATTAATAAAGGGCATATACACCCCCTGTGCTAATGTGTGCTCATTCCTTAAACTCCCCCTATCACCAATATGCTTCTTGGTTGAATTCAGTGAACCACTATGATTTTTCGAGGAAGAAATTATACCCATTTATTTTCTAAGATATTCAAAGCTTTATATAGGTGTAGATTTGGTAAATATGTATGCAATTTACTATTTTGTTAGAATGTATTCTAATATAATAGTTTGATTAGGAACTTGTTCTCGAAAGAAATGGTATTTTATAGGAATGTGCTTTGTTTTAGAATGCATAATTGATAAACTAGTAGTATCACATATGGTGGGCATAGAATGATCACCGATCACCATTTTGTTGAAAACCCTTGATATTCTACTTCGTCCATAGGGATTAACTGCAACATTACTAAATATTAACACAATTTTCGACAATACATTTTCCTTCTTGCAACGATGATTCCTAGATATAATGATAAAAGGAGTTTTACAAAATGTATTTTCCAGTGGAGTTGTACTTTTAGCCCCTTCTTTCTCATTGAAATTTTGATGATAGGAATTGTTAAAGCATTGATGCCTGTTCATTGCAAAAACTTGTTAGAATTTCCCATGGTTGTGATGTTGCTACTGTTGTAACCATTGTTTTATTTTTTTTTAAAGATATTGCGACGAACCCATCATAATGGTGGCATTGCAACCGTTAGAAGAGGCACTGCAAGACCGACGGGATTGCCATTTTTTTAAAATATATTGTGATCAAATTGCCATGGTTGAGATGTTGTAGTCGTTGTAAGAGGTGTCATAAGACCGATGGGAACAACATATTTTTAAAAGATATTGCGATGATCGCATCATGGTTGCAGCATTGCTATTATCAGAAGAGGTTTCACACAACAGATAGGTTTTTTTTTTTTTTTTTTTAAGATATTGCAACGAATTCACCATGTTTGTGATGAAATCACCGTAGTTATGACATTGTTGCTATTATCAGAAGAGGTTTCACACAACAAATAGGTTTGCTATTTTTTTAAAAAGATATTGCAACGAATTCACCATGTTTGCGATGAAATCACCGTAGTTATGACATTGTTGCTGTTAGAAGGTGGCTCTCAATATTAACAACATTGCAATCTTTTTTTAAATATATTGTGACATACCGACCAAGGTTGTCACATTGCTACCATCAGAAGTGTATTCGCAAGATCGACACACTCACCAATTTAAGAAAATATAATAAAAATCGTGATAAACACACCATAGTTGTGATGACATTTAGATTAAAGAGAATGCATGTGAGGATCGAATCACAATTCATTTCACAAGGAAATTAATTTTTTGGTTTTCCAATGAGTCAATGTGATTAGAGGATAAATTATGGGGACCTTTGAATAGATTATGAAACAACCCATCATCAAATCTATGGTACTCATCTATTTCGATGGGCCCTATCAATTTTTATAAACTGCTAAAGGAACCATCAAAAGCAGTACACGCTTTTGGAAAATCCAAGTTCTTAAAATGGCGTGCCAAAAATATAACTATTGTGCAGGCGAGATGGGAAAGTGAGTGTACCAAGCAACCATGGTACTCCATGTCATCACTCCCTTCCATCTCATTCTTCCATGTCACCCCGTTCCATGTCATTCCCCGTACTCTCTAACGTTATCATGCCTTTTCATTTCCATCCTATTACACATGGGATTAAAAGGGTTTCCTTGTCCATTATTTTTTTTATCCTTTGGTCTGTAGTTGATATAAAAACAAACATTTCAATTCAAAGGTAATTTTGACCTATTGTTTTAAATGCTTTTTATTTAATATCTCCTTTATTTTTTTATTATACTTTTTTTCATGACAACTATATTTTTTTTATATTTACTCTTGAGTTTTTAGGATTTCTCTTTATATATTCCTTCCGTTAGATAAGATTCTCTTTATAATTTTCCCTGAAGATGAACTACATTAATTGGTTTGAAATGTCAAAATTTCAAAATATTTATGTGATGGATTGAGAAGATATATCTCAAATTATTCTATAACATCATAAACTAAATAAAAAAATTCTAAGTATAAAACTAGGGAATGAAAGTATATGTGAAAGGAAATTTTAAATTTTTTATTCTATTCCCTAAAAAATTCGACATATGTTGCAAGTGTCCTCTCCCTAGAATGGAGAAGGCACTCCTATTTATACAAAAACTTGCTTTGAAACTAAGATAAAAAGTAATGATTTTTTATCCAATACCTCTCATGTGGCTATATAACCATTTGCTAATAATTATCAAGTAACTATCTATAAAAATTTCTAAATATCTTCTCATGAATATCTCCACAATAGCTGGTAATAAATCTTCCACAATTTATCTTCATCCAATATACTTGAGCGATCCTTTCAAATCCTTATCAAATCTTTAAAGGTTGAAGAGAAAATTCGAGTTTGGACCTTAATGGTAAAATTTTACATTATTGAAATCTTCAAATATGACTACAACCATCACCAAACTCACCTAGCTTACATATATAAATGAAAACATGTTATTTTTCTAATATTTAATCATAAACTTACTCAAAATACTAAAATAATTGCATTGGAAAATATGGAGCCTAATTTCACATAGAAATACAAAAATGGAGTAAGGTAAGGTTACTACGAAGAGTGAAAATTGATAAAAGTCAAGGGAAAGGTTATGAAAAGACAATAAAAATGATGTGAAATAAAGAATCATTTTCATGACTCAACATTTCCCCCAACCAAATATGTTGCATGTCCTCATGCAACCTAACATTTGATTTTTTTGAACTGAGTGATGGATACTTCCTTATTTGAAAGGTATTTGAGTAGTAGCTTATTTTATTGTGGTTGGTTTTTGTGTGGAAACTACTATTTTGGTAGTGTTGGTTCTTGTGTAACAACACTGATCTCTTGGAATTTCATTTTGGTTGAGCATCTTGTGGTTGTTGTAGTAAGGGGTTGTGGAAAACAACATCCCCCCATTTTATCTTAGTATCATAATAAAAGGGGGGCCCTTTAAATTTTTTTACTTTATAATTTTCTTTCAAACTTCCTTAAAAAACAAAAAACAAATCATTTTTATTTTAGACCTTTATTTATTTTAGGTTTAATTTAACACTTTGTTTAGCAAAACATATAGCTTTAGAGCCAAGAACCAATGCAATTGAGCAGTAACCAAATAAAGTAAAGTATTAGGTCATTTTATTATATTAATGTTCCAAACTAATATATTGGTGTTCCTCGCTTTAATGTTCAACACATAGCCCAGAGGTCTCACCTCGGGTTGTTCCTTACTCGCACCTTTCAAATGATATTGGGATAAACCATCAAGGATGACCTGGCATGTTATGTGTACACTTCAGCTTATTTATTGGTTCCCAACACCACCTCCTTTATGTGTCATCTTGACCCTTCTTTTCTAGGGAATACATATTAATCACTTTTATGAAAGTGTTGGGACATCTCAGTCCCACTTTTCATTTTATTCCTACTTTATCATTGGATGAAGGGCATGCCCTATACACGTATGCTCGCTCTTCGTCACCCCACCCCTTTATAATGTGTGAAATTCTTTATGTTTGGGATTTACCTTCTAAGCTGACTCGATGCAATCATTTAATGCCTAAATGACTTCCCGTTGGATCACAATGGCTCCCACTACACATCATTCCGACCATTCCCAATGACACTTATTTTTTTCCTCTCAAGATTTAACTTACGGGATGACATAACCTCTTATGTCACATGTCGTCCTTAAAAAGTCACCATCTCGATACAGATAATTGAAAGTTGTGCCTATATTTAATTTTATACTTACTGTTTTTTTAATTTTACGTATTGTTGCGTTATTGAATCTTTATGCTTCTGGAAAATAATTTAACTTATTAATTTGTGTGGTTATTTTACATTATTTAGCTATGTTTATATGGTAAAACCTCTAATTCTCACTTTTTCCTATAACAGTCAATTACTACAACAAACTCTATTTTAACTGCAATAATGGTGAAAGAGAAGAAAAATACTCTTCCACAACAAACCATTGGGTTATTTAGAGAAATAATTGATGAAAAGCTGTCAATGATAGCAACTATATACCAAGGTGACAAATAATCCTCCGAAGCAACAGTTAGGGATGCCTCTAAATATCACCTTCACAAAATTGATGTGAATCCAAGGCTTCTTCCTTATATAGACATTGGTTGCAATCATAAATTTCACTTATAAACTCTCTATAATCTACATACTCCAAAAATAAAATTCTTAAAATTGACAACCCACATATGCATGGAAAGAATTGGCATTTAACTGCATTCTTTGACTTGCAAAATAACATATCAATACAACTAATGCCCAACAAAAATTATGGAAATTTCACATGGCTATGTTTCCATTAATAACTCCAAATTCCTTTGTAATTTACCTCCAAAATATCTCTCCATAATAATAATAAAAACATGACATTCGCAACGATCTCCATAAAAAAACTTTATGAAGCCTTAAATTCTAAATTAGGTTATCTAGAGCCAGTGGTGGAATATCACTGTTTGAATCTGTATTTGGAGAAAGTGAGAACACATTTCCATTTTCAATAACATCATTGAAACCTTCAATCAACTTCACATGGAACCTAGATATTTCTAATAGGGAGAGACCATCTATAATTTTTGGTGTGCATAATCTAATCACCATATCATATACCTTTAGTTGCACTTCCGTAAAATCCAACATAAGTACTTTTCTTTCAACTACACGAAAAGATATGTAGCCTGGGAATTTACTATTTATATCCATTGACATAATATCAAACAATCTTAAACTGAACCCCCACTCATCTTCAAAATATTATAAGCTTCGTTCGATTGAAACTTGGCCAAACTCAAAATTTGTTATCTCTTTAAGTGACTAAACAGAGGTTGAATAGTTGTTCACAAGAAAAACCAATTGGTTCCTGTGCAATACTAACACCATACATTGTATGTCAGGGATAAGAAAAAATTAAATACCCCATTGGTTTCTTATAACATCCAACCAATAGATAGTGTAGCCACAGAAAGGGTAATATTCATAATCTTTGTCTAAATATAACGAGAGAAAAAATGCCCTTTGTGAAAGATAATCTCCTTTGGGGTTGTTACACCACCAAAAGTGGGTCATGTCCTTATCCAAACCATGTCCATACTCGTGCAAATAAAAAAAAATTATTCCATGTTTTTCCACACACATTTCAACACAACCCAATCATATTTACGCAAACTAAACTTCTCCAATGAAGAGAAGTATCGCCACTCTCCAATAGTCACACTCTCAATATTTATATAGGTATTTGTAAAAGAGTTTACTATGAAATAATTCCTTGAATACAAAAATCCTCCACACACCATGAATATAACCATCAATCCAATTGTACATTAAATTTTGTACTCGGAGTCTAGAAAAGGAAAAAAACCAACTGACAGATTTTCCCTTTGTTGTTAAGATAAGATCCAACAAAGTAGGTACCTTCCATACAAGCTTCCAAATAAATAAATCCAAATTCTCTGTCCCTACATCCATTTCAAGATGCAAGAAAAAGATTTTTCAAATATAGGACTCCATTCGTTACAAACCAACTGAAATTTATGAGCACTGAT
This sequence comes from Pinus taeda, assembly GCA_000404065.3. Lineage (NCBI taxonomy): Eukaryota > Viridiplantae > Streptophyta > Pinopsida > Pinales > Pinaceae > Pinus > Pinus taeda. Next base: position 8,027 of record APFE031301976.1, read on the forward strand.
AGAGGAAGCCAACGAAAGACAAGCTCAATGATCTCAAATGGAAAAAACTTCCAAATACTTGGATCCTTTAGAAAATCAACAACTTTCCTGAAATGAAACCAAATATTGCACGTTACATTGCTAAGGTTACATTGCTAAGGATAAAATCCTTACAAAAAAGCATCCTATCAAACACAAAATAATAAGATTTAAAATGTTTTAATATATCCTTCGCAAACATTTCAAAACAACTTCTGAAACATTCACAATTCTTTTCTCTTTTAAAAATTCATTTCAACAAACAATCCCTCGAAAATAACATAACCCTAAAAGAAAAAAGAATAATACGATTTCACCAATATGCCAAAAACGCTACACATCGGGGTCGGGCTCCCCTCCAACTAACTTCTACGCAACACCATCCTGACCTCCAACTGTCATACCATCCTGAACTCCGAAATCTACTAGAATATTCTTTTTTTTTCAATTTTCATGCCAAAAATAATTTTCTCCTACTTTGATTTTATAAAAAATCCAAACTATCACATTTGAAATGCTAAAAAATATCATGTGTAAACATTTGTTAGAAAACACAATTTCTTAAAAAAAACATCATATTAATAATTTAAAAAACAATATTAGTTCTTAAAAAAAGAAAATTTCTTAAAATAACTATTTTAATACATTTACAAATATTTATCCAATCATGAAAAATAACAACTCTTTCTTCTTTTTTAACATCTTCTCAAGTAACAATCTTGCAAACTAACATCAACAAAAAAACACATTTCCTTGCACATTAGGGTCGGGTTCTGCTCCAACTAACTTCTATGCAACATCATCCTAGCCTCCGACTACAGACCTATCTTGAGCCCCGATCATCACTAAAATATTTTTTTTTTTCGATTTCCTTGCCAACAATCAGTTTCTCTTACTTTCATCTTCTTAAACATCCAAACTAGTATATTCAACATGCTAAAAAATATCCAATGCAAATATTTGTTAAAAGACACAATTTCTTAAAAATAACATCATATTAATACATTTAAAAAAAAACCATTCTCAAAAAACAATTAATTTCTTAAAAGTAACACTATTTTAATACATTTGCAAATATTTATCCAATCTTGAAAAATAAAACTAAACTCTTTTTTTTAACATCTTTTCAAGTAACAATCTCGCATGCTAACATCAACGAAAAAAAACATTTTATAAATGACATTTCTCCTCCACGCTAAAAAAACGATCACAGCGGAAATGGTGCATGCTGGGGTCAACCTCCCCACTAACTAACTTCTATGCTAAGCCATGGTGACCTCCATCCACTCAACTATCTCTAGCTCTGATCACCAAGAGAAAAATGTTTTAACCAATTTTTGTCCCACCAATCACGTTCTATTCTTTTCAACTATTAAAACGTTCAAACTTTCATGTTAAACACGCACAAAGATATCCTTCGTAAAACTTTTCAAAAAGAAAAAAAACAATTTTCTTTATCTATTGCTTTTAAAATAACATTTTATCAAGACAATTTAAAAAAGAATTACTTTTCTGAAAATCAATTTCGTTTCTATTTTAAATAACAATTCTTCCAAAATAACATTGTCGTTAAAAAAAAAATAAAAAATAAAAAATCTTTTTGGTGCATGTTAACTATGTTGCATGTCTCAGTCGTCGTCCCCTCAAACTAACTTCTATCTAATACCATCCCACCTTCCCAATACCCAACTCACTTCAACTCGAACGACCAATACACTACAAAAACTTCTACATCAGGGTGTGGTTCATAACTTTAAGCAACTCCTTTGCATGTCCATCTTGCCTTCCAACTACTAGAATGAGTCTAGCTCTGGCTACGTTTAAAATATTCCTTATTTGTTTTTTGTGTTGTACATATCACTTTTGTCTACATTTTTCCTATCACATTTATTTCAATTAAACCTTCCTCATTGTGCCTTCCTTTGACCTCACCTTCGTGCTCATATATTGTTGCTCGTCTGTAGGATCTAAAACAAAAATATCTTGCTTTTCTCTACTCATTATTTCAAACAAATATTCTTTTTTTTCACACAACATTGCATATTGAATAAAGGTGAATCCTCTAAACAAATCATAACATATTCCACTATCTAAAAAAATGGACAATTCCATCTCTTATTCTGTACCTGACAGATGCCGCCAATTTTCAATCAAAAGATTCATTGCAAATTCGAAGTGATTGTTGACGTGTTTCTTACATCTATTCACTACAAGAAGAACACTAGAATCATTACCAATACAATTCATACATTTACCAATGTCGAGACCACTTTTACTATATCATTATAATGAGCCACCAGAATTGAAAATAAAAATGGTTTTTTATAAAACCATAACCATACGTTACGCACAATTATGCAACTACTCACTTCTTTTTGTGTCCATAAGAAATCCCCACCTCTTTCCATGTCCGCAAATACTCCCTCTTCTTCAATTAGAAATCCAAGCAATCACAATGAAAGAAAACTATTGCAATCCATCAATACACAACAAAACTCAACTAAGAAACAACATAAATTATTCTTCTCTTTAAAACGTTGATCTTCTCCTTGGCACTAAAACATTCCAGTTCATAATGTGTCATTTCCTCTTGACTCACCACACTCTCCATGCCCACCCTTCACTTTTAGACGACATTCGAGCCTTTTTCGCGACATCTCCATGCCTCTTAAAACTCCCTGTCATCGCAATCATTCATCGAGCTCTTAGACGAATAATATTCTACCACCACTCAATCCCAAACATTGAAAAATAAGAAAAAATCATTTCCATAGATGGAATTCCACTGTGAGTTGAATTATATTATAATTATGCACAATATACATGTTACACTAGGTTATGTTATATTGTGTTACATTATGTTATGTTATCTTACTA
>APFE031301979.1:0-10003 GCA_000404065.3 Pinus taeda
TATTTAAAACAAATATGGAAAGTTAAAACAAAAAACCATATATGGTAATTTTGTTTGCATTTCATACACAACTCCAAAAAAGTTAAGTGATAAGGTTTACATAATTTTATCATAACATTTTATGTTTCACTGACATAATGATTATATATTCACAAAAATATTTAAATGAAAACATGTTATTCTAATTTTACATCTTAGTTATGCTAAAATTTAAAAATGTGTATAAATATTTTATATTAATAACATAATATTTATTTTTACAATTAAATTGTCTTTTTAAGAAAATCAAATTTTCATATAATTTTCTTTATCTTAAAAATGATAAATGATAATGGTGAAAGTTTGAAATATGTATTTAATGTTGAATAGTGAATTATTATTTATAGTTTTATGAATTAATATTTACTTATATTTAGTTTCTTTTATACACAAGAAGTATTTATTACATCAGATTAATTTTACGGTTTTTATGTTACATCAAATCCTTTATGGAAAATAATTAAAATTTAAGATATAATATTTAAATAAATATTAGCAAAAATAAGAAAAAAAATTAATGATAATTATAAAAAGAGTATGAAGCCTTACTAACCACCGTCAATGTAATTACTCGTGATGTGGCTTTCCATGAATAATGATGAGTAACTCTGAATTAAGAGATAGCAATATGTGATGGCTATCTGTAATCTTAGTTTAACAACTAAAATATGATAACTTTTCCCACTGTTTAAAAAAAAATTAAATAATTCTTTTTAATAATCCTTTAATATCAATGTTTTAATAATAACCTTTTTTATACTTTATGTCTATTTTAATTATGAATATATTAAAATATTTTATAAATTAGTTTAGATTATAATTTTTTTGGCTGTTTTCTTTTAAATTAGATCACAATTCTTAAGTAAGATTGAGATTTCTTGTACTTTAAAATTAATCTTTGAACATATAAATGAATTAAAACCTTTAGTATTCTATAAAATCTCTATTATATTTCAAGCAAAACTGACTTTAAGAAATGTTAAAAGCTTCTTTGGCTTGTTGTTTCCTCCATAACTGTTGAGCTAGTAAACTTTCGAGGCCCAATGCGCACCACCTATGTTCCTCAATTCATCAGCTTCCATGGAGGATACATTGTGTGGTATGCCTTCATGAATATTTGGAATGAAGACATTAGATTTTTTCGTCAAAATCTATAGCATGGGGATGACGATCACGACTACATCCATCGCCTCCATTGCTTACACATCTTCTCTCTTGAACCATAGTATTAAGTGGGCGAATGAGGAGGAGGAATTTAAAATCACTAAGGGAATTGTAGCTTTTCTTTTGGAAGGAAATAATAGTATGACAGGGTGAGTGATGAACAATGAACAGGTTGGGTGACAAAAGGGCCAAGAAATATTTAGAGATACATAATGTTTTCCATCACCAAGCAAGTGAATGAGGCATTATTTTTAAGTACAAGGAGATCACACAAAGGATATGGAGCAGTGGATTAGGCAACATGAAAATCGATGGATTAGCATACTGAGTGGGCATATTAAAGTTGGATGAGAGCCACTTTCTATGTGAATGCATGGTGATGATAAATGCATTTAGGACAACCATCAATTGCCACCAAAATTAGTGGGAATTTTATATCAACATAACATTTATAAGAGAAAAAAATTGAATTTAAAATATTTTTTCCTTTGTTAAACTTTTTTTTCCACTCAGTAATATGAAGGAGATGTTAATACTTAATAAAATTTCATACTAGACATTTAGAAAAAATTGATGGCAAGAAGAAATTCAGTGTAAACAATCAATAAATAAAGTGAAGGATATTTTTCATTTAATTAATTTGTGCTTTCTAATTCAATGGCATCATGGAGATGTATAATTCCTTCAATATTTTATATGAATTAGAACTTAAAATACATTAACAAAAAGGGAAGATTGGCAAGTATGTATTACGTATATAAAAGAATTGAAAAAGTTGTAAAGAATGATTCAAAACTTTTAATGGCACCTATCTCAAAATGATGGAGATGCGTAATTTTTCCTTATTTATCTTGGAGTTGACATACGACTCGAATGTGTGTGTCTGTGTGTCTATGTTGTAGTAGTATAGATAAATGTCCAGATTTATATTGTAGTAGTATGTTGTAGTAGTATTATATTAAATTGGTAAATAAAAAACAATTATGATATTATATTAAATTCGTAAATGAAAAAGAAAATTATGATTAAAACATTTTGGTGGTGTGTAACTCAAAATGAAAGAGATATCCAGTTCTTTTTCATTTAGTTTGGAGTTGACGCATGGAAAGAATATATATATGACTACTTATTTTATATCTATATTATAATATTAAAATAACATGAAGGTTAATGTTTACGTTGATGAATGTGGCCAAACATGGGGCCATAGAAAAGTTGCATAGGACACCCAAAAGATTCTACAAACATGTGAATGAGATTATTGCCTGAATAATTCTCTTTTCTCGGAAGCTGATTTTTCTAGATATTGGAGTTTGGGAATGTGGTAGGGGGTGTTGACTGTGCATAGACCGCTAACCTATGCATGCTCATTTGAGTGGTTTCTTTAGAGTGAAAGGGTAATGCAAGCTAGAGGGGCTTGTGCTTTGGTCTCTAGGGTGGTGAACTATTATTATAATCACGGGGGTGTTTCTTTACTAATAATTGTGGAAGAATATGTGATTTCTGACAATTTTTATCTTGCTGAGTTTTGAAGCGGGTTTTGATTACCAAGATACAACATTTGGGTGCTTGAATTAAATTGGTCTTTGTGTTCTAGATTATATAGTGGAATTCTTAGACGAAGGGGGCATGTTGTGCAAGGTGGGTGACCTCACGAAGTCCTGGTTGGCCATTGCAGGCACATAGGAGAAGTGGAGGTTGATGGTTGTGTTGAGGATATTCATGAGGGTGAATTGGCTCATGGAAATGTTTCATCACCTAGCCATGAGGAAGCACCACCATCTTTAGACTGTTTGTATAGGTAGTTGCAGCTTCTTACCACACTGCTGGAGGAGCTACGGAATCAGAAACATGTTTATATAACATGACTTTAATTTTCCTTTTAACACTAAATTTATGAAACAACAAAAAACTATGTTAATATCATATCTAATACGTTGCGTATTTTTATTGTTTTACATTTAAATCCATCATAATGTATTAATGCCATCTCTAAATTCGTAAGCACTTTTTTTGTGGCATTTAATTCTATAATTATTAATATATATTTTTCAACAATCAATGAATTTATTACCATGTCATCATATTGTTTTGCTTTATTTATTTTAAACATATACCATGCTTTTTTCTATCTTTTGTTTCTTTATTTTTTTATTTTTATTTTTATAGATTTTATTATAATTTTATACCTTCTAAATATAAAGATTTATTTAGTTGCAACTTTTTTTTTAAATATATCTAAATAGTTTAAATAAAATAAATAATTATAATCAAGTCAAATAGTATTTTTTAATTTTATTTACACTAAATACACAAGTATATTTAGTTATTTTTTCAAATGAACTCAAAATGGCCTCAAGATGTGAGTTAAGGGCTAATGAGTGCTCCATATTATCATGTACAAGCCATCGAAGGTATCTTTATGCCAAGAATCACGAACAAAAAGTGCCCTACATCACTGCTAGAAGAGGAAAAGGGCTTATGTGGAATTAACTAGCTCAATTGTTGGCACTCCAATGTGATGTACAAGCCCTATCTTGTAATATTAAGGATGACCATCATCATCTATTAGGTGGATGAAGTGATTCGTATAAAATAGTGTCAACACCATGCTAGGGGAATGCTAGGTTCACTGCTCAAATCATCAATATCTCCAATGTTAAGCATCATGGGCTCAATGCTATAGCATTTTGGGATTCCTTGTAATGTCAAAAATTATATAAATCCCTCAATCAGTCTAATTCCCTATCCTAGGTGGCCAATATTGCACCATCAAAGTTAATCTCTCTCTTTGGTTTGGAGAGTACAACTTCTACTCAACTACTTAGTAGGTGGGGAAATCACCTATAACATTTTCTATTACTATGATGTCAATAATCCAACAAAATATCCTTATAATGAAGTTCCAATCAATCCATAATTAGGTAACTCAAACCATAGAAGCATCATAGAGGACCATACGTAATGTAAGATACACAAACAATACTTCACACAATGATCACCATCAAGTATCTAACTAGACCAAGTGGCATGCTTTTGTTGCCTCTCTTATATTTCTGATGGATCGGTGGATAACCCTAATATGTGCTTCTAACCCTCAAGGGGAAGTTGTAGGTCCTAGTCCAAACGTTAGTCCATGTGTACAAGTGGAGATGTGGTAATGTATTGGGAAAGACTTCAAGGCTAAGTGCCATACCCAAGTGACCAACTAATGGTGGTCCAACATCTGAAGTGTATATATACAAGTAGGGATTAGTCATGGATGCACTAGTTACCCCTTTTCTTAGAATTATATTTCCACTACTCTAGTACACCATTTACTTCTTTATAATAATGCTTTGATATGGCTGGATAGTTTACAAGCTCAATTTTTCATTTGATAGATTTAAATTCATTACCTCTTAAGGTGTTTTGTTTTATTTCTCATTGGGGTTGGGAAATACAAGGGTTTCATTTAATTAGGGTAGCATCAAGTACTCTAAATACTGAGTGATGAATAATGAGGGAAGTAGAGATCATACTGGGATTTTCCCCATGTACTAAATATTTTCCCAACCATCTCTTGCATTTTGTTTTTAGTTTTTTTATTGTGGACTTATCTTATTTCCTCATTATTGTAGTGGCATAAACCTCGAGGGTAATTCTTTCCAACCCAATCTCGAGGATGAGGATGAGAGAGTTGAAATCGCCATGACCAATTACCACCTTCATAAACAATGAATTTGAAATATAGGGAATAATGTAATGTTTCATGTATAGAATACGATAGGCATACCACTTTAATCTAGGGCTTCTGATCAGTGTCGTTCAATTATAGCCACCACAATAGTGCCTTTTTGAGAAAGTGCATGAAACCTTTTTTAACGTCAACATAGTTGGAAGTTAATTGATATAAAAAGTTCACTTTCTCTTGAAAATTGTAAAGCTTAGTAAGAGTATATGAATGAACCATATTAATGATTTGCTCAACCTTGAGAGGGTTGACCATGTAATTTCCCTTTCTTTGAATGGCCACTAACTGAGTGGACTATTTGATTCCCATAGGCTATAGAAGTAAAATAGGGATCAATTAATTAAATTGTTTGGCTATCACTCAAGTGAATACATAAAAATTTAGAAGTGACAATGAATAGTTAAATTAACTGGTGTTATTAAGTGATTATGGGAAAAATAAAAAATTAAAATTGAAATCCATTTATATTATTGAGTAGGAAAGAGATAAAAAGGGAAGATTCATGGTATTTTTATGACCCGTGCTATTGAATCACCATATTGTTATGATACAAGTTAGAAAAGGAGAATCGTAGCTCATTTTTGAACCTATATTAGTTATTATATTTCATACTTCATTTGATAGCTCTAAGAGCTTAGTTGTAAGGATGAGAACCTCATTAAGGATTTTTATTTAGTGCTAAATCCAACCACCCAATATGGTTAAGGGGAGGTATCATTCAGATTTTTTAGCGGTACTGCATTGAAGTTCAGGTTTCGTCTTTAGAGGATGTCAAATCTTTCTTTTGTGAAAAGACAAAGTTTGTTATAGTGTCTAAGTTTATTTGTGGAGAGGTTAAATTTCCCTAGCAAGTAATTTTATTTGGGGATACATTATGTTATTGAAACAACTAAGTTTATTTATGGAAAGTCAAAGATTATCTAAAAAAAATGAATTTATTTATATAGAATTTGAGTTTGTCTAGTGGGGAGTGATTTTCTATAGAAGGATCAAGATACTTTATGGAAGAAGTAATTATTGTCCATAAAAAAATTTAGCATTAACCCTACTAGCAACTCTTATAGCCAAAACATGCCAAATTTCTCATTTACTCATAATTTTCAAATTTTTTATTAATGGAGTGATTTTTCGAATTATTGGCCGGAGAATCCACAGTATGAACATTTTTATACCAACGTTTCAAATCCCAAATGGAATCCATCATTAGGGTTAAGAATGATGATAAAAGAATTTGGGATTTGAAACGTTGGTATAAAAATTTTCATACTGTGGATTCTTTGGTCAATAATTCGAAAGATACAAACCACAGATCTCTTAAATCCAAAATGTAGTGATTGTCGTGTATTTGCATTCTCCAAATTAATAATAAATTAGTCTAGCTATCTTTTCCCATACTTTGAGTAAGGGTTTCATATTTGGAACCATGCAAATATTTGAGTAAATGTCTCTACCATCAATGTTCTTTTCTTTGAATTAAAAGTGTTCAAGAAAATGTTTTCATGCACACTGTTTGCGAGAATGTAAGAAAGAGAATTTTGAGAATTATTGCAAGATTCATTCGCATGTTTTTGTTAGTGAAATTAAAGGACAAGATAATGTAATTTAAGATAATTAAACCTTACAATCTCTTGGAAACAACATAAATATGAATTTTTGGATCAAAATGAGTATTATAGCAGCAACAATGCATAAGGATGGCTCATAAATTCATTGGATTGTTAGTGTGTCTGTGAGAGTAAGAGGGGAGGTAATCCATATATGCATCTACAAGCCATGTGATGTAATAAAAAGCATAAGGCATGTCCCACTAGAAGGTGGATCCAATGATTTTAAGACCCTAGGACAATTTTTGATATGTGATTGCACCTTAAGGGAAAATTTAAGCCATTTATATTGATCTTTTGATTTGATTTCAATCTATTTATAGCAAATAAAAGAATCCATGAATGAGAATATCACTACTAGTGAACCATTAATGATCTGGTCAATCAATGGGGTTGGATAGTTATATTTTGGTAATTCCCTATTGAGTTCCTTTCGATGACAAAAACATGAACTGTACCCTTTTTTTGTGACAAGAATGATGTTGGAAACCTATTCAATTAAGGAAAATAGACATATGAACTAAGATTTATGTAATTTTTCAACGCCTTCCTTAAGGATATCAACTTTGTGAGGGTTTGTTGGGTGAAGTCCTTTCTTGAGTAGATTATTTCTTTCATGCATATGGCTATCAATGATACATAAATCTTCATATGTACAAGTGAATACATATTAGAACTATATGAAAAGAGTAATATAGGTAGAAATATCATTTGGAGTGAAATTCACTACAATCATGATGTTTTCTATGATCCCGGGTTTACAAAAAATATCAATGGGTATGATTTGAGAGATACTCAATACATTTTCTTTATGTAACACATCATGTTGCATTATAGGATGATGCACCCAATTAGAATTTGAATATTCATTCCAACTAGTATATTTCAATATCTACTCTACACATATTACGAAATAATATTTTGATGTTGATAATATATAAAATATTTCAATGTGAACCTTAAATAAAACAATTATATATATATTCTTTCGTAAATATGTAAAGAAATTCATCTTAGCAAAAATGATGTACAAAATTTACACAACCATAATAATGTTAGTCTTCTGGTGGAACTAGGTTTGAGACCATCTTCTCACCATGGGAAACCAATAGGTCATTGCTTGAAATCTAGGGTCAAATAAATATCTATTCATGGGCAAATCCAAAGTTACTAGCATACATAATTGGTGATTGTAATACAAAAAATAGTGTGTGAGAATTTTCCTTAGGGCTAAGAATACAATCCATTCAAAAAGATGCTTCAAAAATTTTTCTTTCCTTTAGAAGTTGTTGAGCCATCAAGTGTGCTATGAGGCCAGAATTGTGCTAGTGCATATTTTGTCTCCTCCTCAATGGTAAGACAACCATAAGAACTCAAAGCTTGCTATGGTTGTGCCTTGTTAGCTGCTCCACTCACTTGACATTTCAATTGCATATAATCAATAATGATCGAAGAGGAAGTGCCCAGGGGAAGCGGGTGAGATTGAAAGGGAGTTTATACCATCTTGGGAGCTAGTGTGGGAATGGTAGAGTGAGAGAGGAGAGAAGGAGATTTCTAAGGAGTGGATAAGGCCCTGTAGAGATTCGCATAGACTATAAATTCTTAGAATTAACAACCTTCCTTATGGAAGCTTCATTAGCTTGTTGTTGCTTCTATAACTGTTTGGCTAGTAAAATTTTAAGGCCCAATGCCAACCACCTACTTTCCATAATTCATCAGCTTCCACGGAGGACACGTTGTGTGGTATGATTTCATTAATATTTGGAATGAAGACATTAGAATTTTTAATCAAAATCTACAACATGGGAATGATGATCACGACCACATCCATTGCCTCCATTGCTTACACATCTACTCTCCTGAACCATAGTAGCATGTGGGAGAATGAGGAGGAGGAATTTAGAATCATTGAGGGAATTGTCGCTTTTCTTTTGGAAGGAAATAAGAGTATGATAGGGTGAGTGACGAATCATGAAAAAGTTGGGAGACAAAAGAGCCAAAGAATTTTTTAGACATATATAATGTTTTCCATCGCCAAGTAAGTGAATGAGGAATTAGTGTTTAGTACAAGGAGGTCACACAGAGGATATGGAGCAGTCGATTAGGCATCATGAAATCGATGGATTAGCATACAGAGTGGGCATATTGAAGTCGGATGAGAGCCACTTTCCATGTGAATGCATGGTGATGATAAATGCATTTAAGAGAACCATCAATTGCCACCCAAATTAGCAGGAATTTTATATCAACTTAACATTTATAAAGAGAAGAAAATTGAATTTAAATTGTTTTTTCCTTTGTTATTTTTTTTTTTCCACTTAGTAATATCAAGGAGATGTTAAATTTCTTTAATACTTAATAAAATTTCATAGAAGATATTTAGAAAATATTCATGGCTAGAAGAAATTTAGTGTAGACAATAAATAAATAAAGTGAACGATATTTTTCATTTAATTAATTTGTGCTTTCTAATTCAATGACATCATGGAGATCTATAATTCCTTCAATATTTCATATGAATTAGAATTTAAAATACATTAACAATAAGGGAAGATTGGAAAGTATGCGTTTTGTATATAAAATAATTGAAAATATTATAATGAATGATTAAAAAATTTTAACGTTGTCTATCTCAAAATGAAGGAGGTGTAATGTTTTCCTTATCTATCTTGGAGTTGACATATGGCACGAATGTGTGTGTCTGTGTGTCTATGTTGTAGTAGTATAGAAAATAATCCAAATTTCAACTATATTATAAATATATATATTATTTATATTATTATTATATATATATATATCTATACATCCATATTATTTGGTAATGAAATTAAAATATGATAAAACAATTTAATGGTGCGTAACTCAAATGAAAAGAGATTATCCAATTCTTTTCATTTAGTTTAGAGTTGACCCATAGGAAGAATATATATATGATCTATATATATTAATATAATAGATATGATAATTAGACTTAATTTATATATATTAATTAGGATACATGAAGGTTAAAGTTTACCTTGATGAGTGTGGCCAAACATGGGGGATTGATGGGGGCAGGGGCCATAGACAAGTTGCATAGGACACCCAAAATATTCTACACACATGTGAATGAGATTATTGCCTGAACTATTGTTTTTTTAGAAGTTGATTTTTCTAGGTATCGGAGATTTGGAAGGTGGTAGGGGAATGTTGACTATGCATAGACCGCTAACCTAGGCATGCTCATTCAAGTGGCTTCTTTATAAAGAAAGGACAATGAAAGCTAGAGGGACTTGTGATTTGGTCACTATGGTGTGCTAAATTTCATGGTTTGACACCTCAGTGAGCTTAAGGGAGGTGAACTATCCTTTGGATTGTGAGACATGGTGAGGACAAGAGAGCTACTAAATTTTCTTGCTACAATAGTTAAATAGGGTGGTTTTATTCTCTTCCTTGTTTAGTAAGAAATATCGCACTGCCTCTA
>APFE031301985.1:0-11265 GCA_000404065.3 Pinus taeda
GTGGAAAATTATTTTTGCATGATTCAGTGGTTTTCAAATATTATCTTTCATGCTGAAATCTAAAATTTTCAAGTCGAGACACTTACGATTCTTGTGGTGATTTATCTTTTCGAGATCTTCAGTTGCTCGACGTCGTTTTTGGTCATTGTGATTTTACCGGATATCTTGCATTGTTCGAAGTTATTTAATGATAAATGATCGCTGTTGTACTGTTAAGTAATCATCAAGGCACTGGTCTGCTAACTAATCAAATCATTTTTAGTGCTTATCTTTTCGTGTCTCGTGTCTCCCAACCAACTGGTCGACAGTTGGTCTTCATCATATCACAGGGTCTACCCCCCTTAGCCGCGGGAGACAGGCTTAAACGGAGGGATCGGGGATTAGAGTGACAGCCCCCGGTCTGAGCGTTGTCGTGTCAATCTGCGCGACAACAGGGCCTATTCACAAGAGAGACTAAATTTTGTGGCTTGCTTGCTTGAGAAGCAAGGTGTAAGGCTATCTAAGAAGGGCCAAGGGGATTTCAAGGGCTAGGGTTTGCGGATAAGACTTGTAAAGGAGATATTTAGTCCTAGAAATTCTTATGAAAAGATGGTTTCCAAGTGGTCTTTGTGAGATTAACTTCAACAAGTTGTGGGGCCACGCTGGACCAACTGGAACCAAAGTTAGGTCAAGTGGGTGGAGTTGATCAATTAGAGGTGTGCTTGACCTAATTGAGGGGGAGAAAGGGATAAAAGAGAAATTTTCAGTGATCTTAATACAATGATCCCAATGAGGTCGCTAACCAATGGAATCAAAGGGAAAGAAACAATCTCGGAGCTAGGGCTTGAAGTATCTTGAGATCCCATCATTGGAATAACTTCAAATTTGGAGGGCTCCTAGGAGACACAACAACGCAGTAGAGGCTAGGAGATCGAACTTTTTTCATGGGTAACTGTGAGAAATGTGATGCCCTAGGTCCCTTATGGAGGCTAGGACTAGAAGAAAGAGGGAGAGGTGATAAAGATTATACTTTTTGGTGATCACCTATGGAGGAATAGTGCCTAATCTTTTGGGAGAAATGGAGTCAAGATGATTCCAATGCTTAGAATGATTTCACCTGGTCAAGGAGGCCTATAGAACAATTTTGCATGGCAATTAGGGCATGGGACAATTGCTTCAAGGTCTTTATACTTCGATATGCAATATGTGATGACTTATTGAGATAAAATTTTAACAAAATATCTCTAAGTATAGTCACTTATTCAAACATGGCCCATGACATGATGCAATGCTATAAAAGACAATTTTCCAACATTTCACACAATAAAGTGGCAAAATTCAGCCTAGTATAGCGAAATTCCCCAACAACATGCATATGACATAAGAAAAAGACAAAATAGCATTAAAAGAGCACTTACATGAAAGAACAAGTACATCCAATCATCATCATATGCCAATATAGAAGCTCCAAGACAAAGACGAAGAGATCCAAACATCAAAATTCATCCATCCATCCAATTTCTTCCTCCAAAAAGAATAGTGAAAATCTCTCAAGAGAGAATGATCCAATCCAAGTGACGATGAGAGAATCAATCAACTCATCATCTATTTATACAATGTCCAATGAATTCAATTTGGCTAATTTTGGCCTAATTTATTCCCTACAATAAAATAATGTGCAAAATAACAATAACATTTGGTGACAAGCCCACCAAATAGCTCAATAATACATGAGTAAGCCTCTTAATAGGGTCGAATGATTATCAAAATGAGTTGTTGGGCCTTTGAGGAGGCCTGATGAAGTCCAAGGGGTGCCATGATGAAGAAAATGACTCCAAACATAGTGAACAACAAGGGGTTGGCCCCTTGTTATCCAATCAAGAACCTGTGGTGCTCCCAAGTGGTTGTGGGGGGCACAAGGACAACCTCATGGTTCTCCAAATGGATCAAATATGCCTGTAAACCATTTGTAAGGGCGGAGTGGTGACATAAGCTCTCTATTCGCATCGGGAGGCATCCTAGAACATCTGCCAAGTGTATGGTGCAACTGTGGAGCTTGTTGGGCATGGTGGACCAGGTGCATCATCCTCATCCAAATGTGGAACATGAGAAATAAATGAACACTACTAAGGATCCATGAAGTAATATCTGCTATGGTGGAGGCCCATGGCTCTCAACGCTCACCCTATAAGTGCCAATGTGGCCCTTTGGAGGGCTAAGACCCCATATAGAGAGACCAAACCCAAATTAAAGACCCACCTGCAATCTCGTATAAGATCCTATGCGTTTCCTTGCCCTCCAATACAACAAATCATTAGAATAATCAAGTAAGTTACGGGATCAATGGGGCACTGCATGGTGGCATGCCCTTCCATAGTGGGCTTTGGCAAGTACACGTGTTTCCAAGCTGAAAAGGGGTTAACCAAGGACCCTATTAGGTGGTTTCAAGTTCAACCTCTAAAGGGGATGGCATGTCCATACTACATCCTTTAAGAGGTAGGTGGCAAATAATATAATGATGGAATGGAGTGGGGGTGAGGGGAAACATCCAGACCACATGTCAAGGTACATTGGGTAGCTATAACAAGGAAAGCCCACACCTAGGTATGTGAGTGTAGGAGGGAGAAAATCATGGTACATGAGTTACCCTGACCTTTGTTTTTCCACCCTCCTTCATAAGCCTTTTGCCTTTTATTGATTTTTATTCATAACTGCTCGGGGCTCCAGGGGATGAGAGCATGATGTGTAATATGTAGCAATGGATCCCTTAAGGTGGGGTGGTTCGTTGCCCACCAGGTGATGGGACAATCATGGGTTTTTTGATGATAGAGGGGGGCTCATCTAGGGCCCATAGGAACGAAAGTGATGGCCATGGATAAGGGGTAGAGCTCATGTTTGGCTTTTGCTCACGCACTAAATTTGTATGTCCCAACCATCTTTTGCATTTTTTGGTACATTTCTTGTTGAAAGTGGCCAAATTATGCTTTTTCTTTTTTTTTAGCTGCATCAACCTTTGGGGCATCGTTCCAGGCCCGACCCAAGGTGTGGACAAGGGGAGGGGAAGGCTAATCCAATGTGGACCCAGTGGACACATGTGGACCCGGATGGGAAAGAAATGAATGGGGTTCAAATAAGTGTAGAGGGAGCAATGTAGGTGCTATCAGTAAGCGGGACTACACAAGCAAAATCGAGATTTCCCATGTAGTGTCAACCCTAAAGCTAATGGCCAGTAAAGGAGATCTCATAGGGCTATGATACAAGGGTAACCACAAAAGCGGACAATGGAGACAAGAATACAAACCTAACCCACTCTTTCCGCTGAATCCCCCCACTAATTCATGCCCAAAAGTGCCCATGACAAGTAAGGAAAACTACTCAACTACACCAATGAAAAGACATACCTTTGGGGTTGGAGGCCCACCTTCAAACATACATTCATAACAGATGGCCAAGGGACCACATGGCTGGCTCATCTGGTGGAGAAAATGGCACATCAAGCTATTCGAGGGAGCAAGGGGTTGCTGGATGTCCGCTGAGGACCATTTGGGAGAAAATTTTTCTCCCATATACACTATCCACATGTGGTGGGTAACAAAGCCCACACATGTCCAAATTGTCAAGGTCAGCTTCAACATCATGTAGGTTCATGAAGCCAAAACGACATGTCTTTTCACCCTCATCGATTCATATAAATACAAGAGACCTCAAACCTCATTTGACACTTCATCACCTCACATCACATCATTTCTCTCCTATTCCTATTGGTTCATACAACTGAGAAGTGGAAGGTTTTTCTCTCTCATGTGAAGGACAGGTGGCTGATTCTTACTGGGCCAAATTACAGGATTGTTCTGGGCGTTGACCTTTCTGCAGTGGAAGTTTGACCAGCATTGACCAAGGGTCAAAAGAAGCCTTTTGACTTAGTTTTTCTTGGAGAAGTTCTGTCTCATCATGCCACATTTTTGGGAACTAAGATTGACGCTGTTTGAGGAGTTTGACTGTTGTTGACAGCAAGTTTGATCGCACAACATAGCTGTACTTTTTCTCCCTCCATTGACCAAGTTTCACTGAAGTTTTGGAAGCTGTTTTGACTGATCCTTGACCAGCAAAAGAGGCCAGATTTACTGGGCATTGACCTAATTAAATTAGAGCAAATTTGACCTTGATTTAACTGTTGTTGACTTGATTGGTTGGGGCAGTCAACTGCTGTTCAATTTTTTCAGATTTGACTCTTCCTCATCATCTTTGACATTGGTATATTGATTTGACATTTCATTGTTTGGATATTGGATGTTGACATTGGATATTGGCTAGTCAAAGATTGACTTTGAATCTTGGATGATGTACTCTCTTTGCTAAACATTTGAAGACAATCTAATAGAAGAAGATTTGCAAGGGTATTCCCCCTAGTTGGCTTTTTCCTTGGTCTTTGACCAAATTTGTGTCTCATCTCTTGGCTGTCTTTCATTGTGCATTTGTCTAATTGTTCTATCTATTATTGCTTTTTTGTCATTGGATAATTGAAGAAGTGATAGTTGGATGCTATTGGATATTGCTGAAGTGATAGTTGCAGCATAGAACAAATTGACGAAAAATTAGCATGGAATCAGAGGGGAGGTGAAGACAAGCCCAAGAGACATAGAGCAAGAGCATCCATTTTCAGCAGCTGATCGAAAAAGGGAAAAATCTTTTGTTAAAAATGTCTTCCTCTTTCTTCAAGGAGCATCAGAAGTTGGGTGACTCATTTAACTTTGCTACATGGAAAGTCAGGTTGGAAATCATAGATGACAACAATGATGTTTTGGACTTCATTCAAGGAAGAGTCGCTGATCCTCCAGAGAATGCTTCCGTTGTTGTAAAAAACAAGCACAAGAAAGTTGAGTTAAAAGCAAAGAAAATTATAGCTAATGGTTTACAAGATATTCTACTTGTGTATATTGGAAATTTGAGAAGGTCTAAGGACATGTATGATAAGATAGCTGGCATGTATGAAGTCAACAATTTGAATGAAATTATCTCTTTGAAAGATCAACTCAAAGACATGAAGATGAACAAAGGAGAATCTGTGCAATCATACATTATGCAGATATCTTTGTCTTAGAGACCAATTGCAAAGGATTGGAGAAACCACACCTGACAAGGAATTGGTGATTGTAACTCTTAGAGGCCTCCCTCCCATTTGGGAAACCTTCACTACTACTATAAGCAACAACAATAGCTTCCCGTCATTTGATGAACTTGTTGGAAAGCTCACTCAAGAAGAATTAAGGGTGATATCTAGAGGAAGAATTTAAGGATTAAATGAAGGAGAGCCCACTACCTACGTCACTCAAGGAAAGAAAAAGAATGGAAAGAAAGGAAGTGGAAATCAATCTAAGTCAAGAAGACCTTCTCAATCTGATCACGATTCCAAGGATTCAAGAAGGTGAGATAGAGATGTTGAGTGCTACAATCATCATCGAAAGGGTCACTATGCTCGAGATTGTCCCGAAAAGAGAGATGCTCCAAGAAGAAACTCTTCAAGGTCTTACACAAATAACCATGGCTTCAACAACAACAGGTTATATGAAAGAAGAGACGGTAGAAGAAGGAACGAAAGAAGAAGAGCCTCCCTCGATAATCGTGAGGATAGCTATCATCGTCCAAAGAGGTCAAGGAATTCCAGGTATGAAGGCAATGCTACTAATCAATCTTAATATATTTGTATTTTTGCATTATCTAGTTCATCTCCTCCAGATTCTTGGGATAGTTGGTTGGTAGTGGGGCCTCTCATCACTTCTCCGAATATAAGGAAGTTCTCTCTAATTTGGTAGAGAGGGAGACCAATTTGAACATTATTCTTGGTGACAATACCACACCTCCCATAAAGGGCTTTGGGTCTATCAAATTTCATTTGGACTTTGGGGAATCTGTTTTGCTTCATGATGTGATGTATGTGTCGGGATTGAAGAAGAATTTGGTATCGATATCTACCTTGGAGGATAGAGGAACGAGGGTTGCATTCATCGATGGAAAAATACTCACTTGGACTATTGGATCCTTTATGAGAAATGCCTTCACATTGGGATCTAGGTTTGAAGTACTCTATAGAGTCACTGGAAGACCCCTTCTAGTTATGGTCCATAATACAAATCATCAAAGCGAGTTGTGGCATCGAAGGTTGGCCCACCTACATTATGATTCTTTTCCAATATTGAAGAAGTTGGTCTCCATAATCCCCGATGTTCAAACTCAACATGATGTAATATGCCCTAGGTGTGCTAGTGGAAAGAAGACAAGGGAACCATTCCCCACTAGCGAAAACAAGACGGAAGATATCCTTCATCTCATTCATTCGATATATGTGGTCCAATGCTTCTGCATCTATGTTGCACGGGTTTCTGAACCCGAGGGTGGGGTTCTTGAACCCGTCCCTAAGTACAGGATTCGGGTACGGGTTCCTCTTAGAAGAACCCATAAGGACCGGGTTCTCCGAAAAAAAATTTGGGTTCTTCAGAAAAAAATTATATTAAAAATTTAATTTTCAAATAATTTTATTATTATTGAAATACAAAAAAAAAAATTTATAAATTAATAATATGATATTTAGTATTAAGTTTTAACAAATGTCAACAAATTAAAAAAACCTAAAATTTTAACTAACCTTAAACCTACACATCGAATTTCATTTTTGTTTTTCCCATTTGGTTGCGCTGTTCCCATTTACCATTTTCGGCAGCAGTGGGCATCTTCGGTAATAGTGGACAACTTCAGATGGACAGAGCAACTTCGACGACACCTTCAGATGGCAGCAGCGTTAGGCATTCCATCACCAGCGGTTGGCAGAGGACGCTACCTCTAAATTTTTATATGCTCTTATTGTTGGCGAAGTGTAAACCAGGCATCTGTTGGTAGCTTTGCAATCTGTAAGGTATATTAAAAGCTCTTATTCAATGGAAAAACATTGCTCACACTTGTAGTGCTCTCTGCCGATTATGTAGTTGAGTCAGGAAAAAAATGGAGTTGCACATTTAAAGTTCAAATTTTTACAGGTGACACCTGCTTTTTGTGTGCCAGTTTTTATGAATGTTATTTTTGTGGTTTCATTTGAGACAAAAAAGGTATCTTTCGAAAGGGATGGAGATACTGCCAAGAAGCACTATTATCAAAGGGTCCTGTTATATACAAGCCGGGAGTCCCGAAACTTCATGCAAAAGTCTAAAGCTTCCATAGCACTTTAGAATTTGGAGAGATCCAGTTTTTGAATTAATTTTTGTAGACAATGAAAGGCAATTGCCAATGATAATTTTTTATTTGTTCATGCTGTCATCAAGGTGGGAGAGTTCTGATCACTTTACAATGTTGCAGGTAGAAATATAGAATACCCTCGAAATCATGGGCAACTACCTATCCATCATCAGTTTATAAAGAATCTTCTCTTTTTGCTTCAAAAGAGAGAAACCATACCCATATATGAATTTTTCAAATTGCCCCATCTATACCTGCAGGACAAGGTATCAAACTCAAACTATTACCAATAATAACCAACCCCCTTTTATGAGTTGAATGTGACATTACCAAGTGTTTGCACCTGAAACTACACCCTGAAAATGATACAAAATTAATTCAAGTGATAAAATTCAGCATGCAAACATTAGAAGAAAATTAGAAATCTTCCTTCACTGGTCACTGCAGATCCTTCTCTCCTTTGGACTAGTGCATGCTAGTCACAGGGGGGTGTCCTTGGTTTCTTTCACGTTGCCCTTGCAAATATGCACACTTAAGACACCGTGAACAACAACATAAAACAGTGTTTTGACAACCACTAAACTGCCAAAAAAATGGAATTGCTTGAAAATTATTCCCTAAGTGAAAAGCAATACAGGAAAGGCCCACCAAAAGGCTACTTGCTCAGTTCTGGCCACAATAGCTTTGTTGAAGGCAGGGAATTCTGTCTTAGGCTCATTAGCTTCACACTAGGCATAAGGGTTGTGAATCGTGATATAATCACATTGACTGTACACCAAACCAATGAACATGTGGAACATTTTCTTAGTGTATATAAATCAACAATCAAATTTGACTAGACTTCAATCGAAGGCGAGATTTTATTTGTGTCATTAAACATTGTGATGTCAAATTCTAGGACTGTCAATTTCCTCTGCAAAATATGAGATAATTTCATTAAGTTTATAAGCAGTGAGGAAATACAGAGAAGTTTATTCACAAGGGATTTCATCAAGCTGTAATATTCCCAATTAAAAATGGCTCTGTTTGGCTAATGATTTTCTGAGTTTTATTTGGGAATGTCTGTGTTAATTTGTCAAACAGTTGTGGGTGCTTGGCTGTAGGGGCACATTCTTGAGTTTAATTTCAAATAAGTGTTTACACTGTACAGTGACTAACACAGGTCAAGGTAATGCTTCAAGCAATATTATGTACTTTGGATTACACCCAGAAATATATATATAGCCCATACAATTCTACAGAACCATAACTTGAAGCATAAACATTGAGAACTCATCAATGATCATTGTTTGCTTTAAAATTCTGAGAATACTTTAGGAGTTTTGAGCGTACTCCTAAGTTTGTAGCAAACTTGGCTAGTTTATCTGAGTTAGATGTGTGTGACAAAATCTGTCCCAAGTTTCACCAAAATAGCTGAGTCCAGCATTTACTTAAGTTAAGTAAATGCTGGACTCGCTACTTTGGCATTAGACATCTTACAATGTTACATGCAAATTCTTGTTTTATGTTTGAAATAAGTAGCATAAACATTCATGCATGCCGTATCCTGGTATGTATCCTCAACTTTAGTAGTAGCCTTGAGCTCTCTCACATAGCTGTCAGGGTTGCACAGAAAAGAATGTTATGTTGTCATAAAATATAGCTTAGTCTCTCATTAATAATTTTTATTAACATCTATTAACATAACTTTTATTTTGAATTTTGTTAAATAGATTCAAACTGCCTTCCAAAATTTGCAAAATAAAAAATGTCTTCATCAAATCCACAATATCCACTTTGGAAATATGTGGATAGGCAAAAACTTCCAAAAGGTGTTGGGGGGACAACAACAATAAAATGCACCTTATGTCAGCTTGAATGGAAAGGGAGCTATATCAGAGTTAAAACTCATTTTATGCAGATACCAAGGAAGGTTGTTGATGCTTGCACTGGAAACCCAAATGATTTCACTAGACTCCCTAGTGCACAAAGAGAGCAAGCAATGAAATCTCTAGGCCATGTCACAATGTGGCTGAAAATGATGATTCAAATGAAGAAGAATTACCATCTGATGATGAAGTTCAAGTTGGTGATGAACATGTGTCAGTGTCATCTAGAGCATAAAAAACACTATCAGTCAAAAAAACAAGAAGCTTAAACTTGGTGGCATTTATGACATGTTTGATGTGAAGGGTAGGGAGGGTGTTGATCTTGCAATAGCAAGATTTTTTCTTGCATGTGGCATTCCCTTCAATGCAACTTGTTCCTCCTATTTTGAGCAAATGGTTTGTGCTATTAATGATGGACCTCAAGGGTATAAAGTTCCTAGTTATGAGAAGCTCCGAACTGTATTGGTGGACAAGGAGAAAACTCGTCTTGAGAAGGCAATGGCACCCTTGAAGGCATCTTGGAGTGTAGATGGATGCTCAATTGTCATGGATGGATGGACTGATTATAGGAATCATCCATTAATAAACATCATTATCTCTTCCATGTCTGGCCCTTATTTTCTTAGGGCCATTGATTGTTTTGGTCAAGAAAAGAACACTATGTTCTTAAAAGACGAATTATGTAATGCCATTGCAGAGGTGGGGCCATTCAATGTTGTTCAAGTTATCACTGATGCAGCTTCAGTGTGAAAAACAGCAAGGGCAATGATTCAGAAGGAGTACAAGTAAGTGACAAGTTTCAACTTTCAAGTTTGATTTATCTTCTATTTAAATTACATAAGTTACATTTTTTATTTTGAGTACAAGTTTGATTTGTTTTAACTTTAGTCCTTGATTACATTTTGATTTATTAATATTTTAATTTTGTCCTTGATGTACCCAGGCATATTTTTTGGACACCATGTGTAGTGCATTATTTGAATAATGCATTGGAGGACATTGGGAAAATTGAATGGATTCAAGCATTAATTGAAAATGGCCGCAAAATTCAAATGTTTATATGCAACCATCATCAGTTACAAGCCATTTACGGCAAGCATGCAAAAATGGAGCTTCTTAAACTAGCAGATACCAGATTTGCAACTTACTACATTTTACTTAGGGGACTTGTGGAGATGAAGGAGGCTTTATCTACCACAGTCGTCAGTGACATGTGGGAATAGTGGAGGTTATCTACTTCAGATGCAGCTTTGGAGGTGAACAGGTTGATTTTGAATGATAATTTTTGGGTTGATGCCATATTTGTTGTGAAAATTATAGAACCAATTTGTAATATGATTCGCTATGCAGGCACATATGGTCTATATTTAGGTGGGATTTATGAGAACATGGAATCCATGTGTGAGAGGATCAAAACCGTCACAGATAGGAAGGATCCTACTTTATGGCCACAACTGAAAGAGTTTATACATGGGCGTTGGAATAAATTGAACACCCCTCTTCATATGGCAGCTTATGCAATAAATCCAAAATGGTACGATCCCACAACAAGAAGGAGGCCTCCATCCCAAGATAGAGAGGTGTTCAAAGGATTTTTGAACGCTGTCAAGAAAATTTATGGTAGGGCAAAAGAAGCCTCTGACATACGATCTCAGTTTGCCCAATTTTCACGTGGCTAAGGTGTGTTTAGTTCAGATGCATCTTTGGCAGATTGACGCAAGAAGAAGGATCCAATTGATTGGTGGTGGCTTCATGGTGTTGATGCGCTTGAGTTGCAGCAATTTGCCATATAGTTACTTGGATAGGTAGCTAGTTTGGAGTTCCTCATCTTATTCAAAATTTGAAAATTTCTCAATTAAATATAGGAAATTAATTTTATTTTTTACATTTTAAATTTTCATTTTAGTTTTAGTTTTTATTTTTAGATTTTTAATTAATTTAATGGGTTTCCCCTAATATTTTAGATAGCTAGTTCTTCATCTTGCGAGAGGAATTGGAGTACGTATACCTTTATTTATTCAGTAAAGCGAAATAGGTTGGGCTCAAAGAAGGCGGAGAATTTAGTGTACATTCATAGCACACTTTGTCTCATATCTCGAAAAGACTTTGGGTACAAGGAGGGTCCTTTCAAGAGATGGGACCTGTTGTCGCACAGATTGTCACGACAACCCTCAGACCGGGGGCTGTCACC
>APFE031301990.1:16961-46250 GCA_000404065.3 Pinus taeda
ACTGATCTCTCACACTGATCTCACAACCTGTAAAACTGCACAATCCTCAAGGAACCTTAATCCTTCTGCTTGGATGATTTTCCTTTATAGGAAAAATCCATCCAACTGATAGTACACTATCCCTCCTCTGATCTCAACTGGGTCTTTCTCTGAAATGACATGCATGAGTTATTTATGAGGGAATATTCAGTTATCTGAAGTGCAACAATTACATGCATGCAAGCATTAACTAACTGAACTCACATTAATTTAAACAAACTATTTAAATCAATCTAATTGGACTTGACTCAGTTAACTGAGCCAACTAATTACTACTGAAATTAGAACTCATCCTTATCTCTTTAACTGATGGATAAATTCCTCAATTAATAGATAAACTGTTACATGTCCTCACATAGACTTCAAGTTCATAATTCTTGAACTAATTAACTCAAACTGCATTAATTAATTAATTTTCAAACTGCTGTTAATATCAAATTCGAATTTTACTTCCTATTTTTAGTCTAGGGACTGACTAAAATAGGAATCCATCTTGAACTGCTAAAAATAGAAATTCTATTTTTAGCACTTCCATTTTTCATTCCCCGTTTCCCAATCCAGCACTCGTACCCAAACTTCTATTTTTAGCATTTCTTATTTCCATTTTCAACATCAAGGAAAGTATGCCAATGAGATACTTAGGCAATTCCACATGGAGAAGTGCAAGCCCATGCAAACTCCTCTAGCTGGTAACTGGAGGAAGGAGGATGCTACTTCAGGTGAGGTAGTAGCTACTATTGTTTATTGGTAGCTTGTGGGTTCATTGATGTATCTAGTGAACACACAACCAGATTTATGCTTTGCGGTGAACCAACTGAGTCAAGCTATGGTTCAACCTACCAAGCTGTTTTGGAAGGTAGCGAAGCATGTGCTGAGATACCTTAGAGGCACATCTCAGTATGGATTGTGGTACAGACAGACAGAGGGATTGAAGCTTCAGGGCTTCACAGATGTAGATTGGGCAGGGAGTCCATTACATTGGAAGAGCACTTCTGGAGGAATCTTCAACCTTGGTTCAACTGCAGTTTCCTGGTACAACAGGAACAGAGGTCAGTTGCACTTAGCTCAGCAAAGTTTGAATACATGGCTACCAGTGAGGCAACATGCGAGGCCATTTGGATACGAAAGATTCTAGTGGGATTGTTTGGTCAGAGGATGGATCCAACTGTGATCTATTGTGATAATCAGAGTTGTATAAAACTCTCCGAGAATCTAGTATTTCATGACAGGTCTAAGCACATAGATATTTGATATCATCATCTTCAAGACTGTGTGGTGAAGAGGATCACGTTGTTGCTATATGTTTCGACCGAGGAATAGGATGCAAATATTTTGAATAAGGCATTATCAAAATGCAAGTTCGAGTTCCACAGAGAAAGGTTTGGGGTGACTGATAATCCCTTTCATGTTGAGAGGGAGTGTTGAAAATAACAACAAGAAATTCTAAAAATAGAAGTGCTAAAAATAGCACTACTATAAATAGAATTTCAGGATACATTCCAATTTTAGTTAGTCCTTGAACTAAAATTGAGAATTAAAATTCGAATTTGATCTTAGTAGCTATTTGTAGAATAATTAATTAATTCATATTGAGTTAATTAGTTGTAGAAAATCAAACATGAAGTTTATGTGAAGACATGCAACAATTTCCCCTTTGATAGAGGAAGTTATCCCTTGATTAAGGAGATCAGGATGAGTTGTACTTTGAGTTGTAATTAGTTAGCTCAGTTAACTGAGTTAAGTCCAGTTAGATTAGTTCCAATAGTTTGTTGAACTGATTGTGAGTTTAGTTAGTTAATGCATGCATGCATGTAATTACTGCACTTTAGATAACTGAATATTCTCTCATAAATAACTCATGCATGTCAGTTCAGTTAGAGACCCAGTTGAGATCAGATGATGGGACAATGTGCTATCAGTTGTAGGAATATTCCATTGAGGATATCTCTTGCATGCAAAAGGAATTCATTCCTTGAGGATTGCGCAATTATTTCTGAGTTTTGATGAGTGTGTGATGTGGGAATTCACACAGGTGGCAGCATTTGACCCCAGGAGAAACTGTGCAAGGAAATAGGAGGCTTGGAGGATTGGAGGAAGGCATATGTTGTGTCTATTCAGTCTATGAGTTGTATTGAGGGATTGTACTGAGAGATAGATAACTTGTGAGCTAAAGCTTTGTGTAATCCGGACATATTTCCACTTGTATGATAATACAGAGATCGGGGTTTTTAGATGAGGCTTTCCCTAGAGTATTTTTCTGTGTTCATGTGTGATTTCTTTCTCATTCTCTGTTATATGTGTTCCAATTGATCTTGCTAAAAATTGATTAAGCTTCCGCAAGTTTGTTTGTAGAAGTAGATCAAGTATTTTTCTTTAGTATACTGCATTATCTAGTGATCTACAGTGGGAAATTCTACAACCCTCCCTTGTTTTTCTTGTGGACTGATAGCAGGGTTGCATCATTCAGTTTATTCAACGACGTGGTTTCTGCCCAGCTTTGTTCAGAGGCTAGGCCTGGTCAGTGCTATAAGGCTACATTGTGTCATTTGTGGTATTGTTCGTGGGATATAGAGTGTGTGCAGTTGGTTGTCCCATCATGGGAGGATGTTCCCTCTCTAGTCATTATGGGTTGCAGTTTTCGGGAGCGACCTATCGTGACTGAGCAACACAGGTGTTCTCACCATGGAGGAGGGCATTAGGGACATGCTCGACAAAAACACATTGGTTCGAGCTCAGCTACAAAGGATACGATCAACAGTGAACGAGTGGATGCGGTTGCTCAACTTTGTGAGCGTTCACTAGACAGAGTGGAGGCTCCAACCTCATTGGAAACTATTGCAGATCAGTTGAGAGGCATTTAGACCAACTTGGATATCATGAGACATCACCGGTATGAAGACCGTAACAAATTGGTGGTCTATTTTAAGGACATCCAATTTTGCCTTAATGAAACCCTGGAGCTGCTTAAGAGTATTCATTGCAATCAGAGGTGACTCAATGATCACCTACATGATCTGGAGGCCTGAGTGGACTTCCATGCAGGCCCTCCTAAACTTTTATCTCACCACCCTCCATGACATGTTTATTGTAAGTTATTGATCTTTTTTGTCATATTTTTGTAATGTAAAGCTAGTAAGCCTATTAGAAATAATGGTTATCTAGTTGCATCTTCTATTATCTTTGGCACCCCATTCTCTCCCCTATGTCTATAGTGAAGCTAAGGGGGCCATACAACCTATTTTTGTATAATGGATTTCATTGATGGTAATATAACAATGGGTTTTTGACTGACAAAGAAAAGCCACCTCCTCCCACACTTACCCAAGTTCATCGGTCCACCGGGGTAAATATGGGACAAACAGTTACTGTGATATGACTCAACCTCCTAGGTACAATTAAGGAAGTGGAATCGAGAAAACTAAACTTGAATGACTTTCTGCAGGAGCTATAGGACCCCCATGAGCCAAACAACCACTCCAAGTGCCCAAACCCTGGGTTAACTTGCCTTTTTAGTGACCTTGACTCCCAATCGCTTGCATAAAAAGGCAAGCCAGTGATTGTAACCCTCTAGTCGCATGGATAACCCTACCTCCTAGTGACTACAATATAGAATTCCCAGTTCTGTGCATGCGACCCCATAATATGAGCCACTTTTTCAGGGCTAGGATCTAGACCTATGCCCAGAACTTGATATAACTTCCCAAAATGATAAATGATGTAAAGAAAAATCCTCTAAAACAAAACTGAGTCAAGGAATTGACCCAACCAAGCCTAACAATGATAGACATTTCATCAAACACATTTTGAACATGTAATATACTGGTCATAAAGGCATATATGAACATAGGGGTATGATTACTTATCTGATAATCATCAAGGTCTAATGTCCTCTCATAATAGCTACAATGGCATATATTAAGTCATGGATTCAATAACCATTCATTTACCAATCAAACGTGATAAGAGATATAACTACAATCTATCATGAAACCATACTTATAACCAACATATGACCAACATAATAACAATGATAGAACAACCATCAAAGCCACATAATAACAAGTGTAAATACTCATGAAATACAGGAGGAAAGGAGCTCTTATTAGCATATGAAAATCCAACCAAGTTAGGGACTTCCATGTACCACCTTACAATAGATTGGGTTGAACCAAATATCTCTTTCAACCAATCATCCTCATGCCATATTCCAAACATGAATGTGGGATCTCATGGAATAAACAAACTAAAACCAAACAAAGGCTTCCCGAGGCCAAACCACTTCAACCCTCAACTAATGATTCCACCTCATTGTTCGACATCACTAACCATGACAAAATTAGTCTCTACCCAAGATGTCTAGGGCTCTAGAACATTTTTTCCAACTCATCTCTAGAACTAGTAACTTAACCCACAACTGCCGTAGGTGTCCAGAGCATTTTTCCAACCAAGGCTCCAGGAATAGTAACTCAACCCACCAAGGGCTCTAAAGTGTTTGTCCAACTAAGGCTTCTAGGACTAGTAACTCAACCCAAACTGTTCTAGGGCTTTCAGAGTGTTTGTCCAAACAAGGCTCAAGGAACTAGTAACTCAACCCACAACCATAAGGAACATGAGAACCAATAAAAAATAATCAAGTGGGAAACCCAAAACACCATGGCTATCCTTAAAATGGAAATGCTAGGAAAAACCACTATCAATCCAGACAATCCTCCATGCCAATGACCTACCAAAGCCAAATAGCCACATGCATATACCATGCATTCCAAAACTAGCAAGGAAATCATACACGCAACTCGATACCTACAAAGTAATCCTGTTGTAGTTGTCGATCCCAATATCCCCTTGCACTTTCCTGCTTTTCCTTTTCTTTCTTTCTCCAAATCCAAAGTATGCAAAAATCCTTCAAGTGTGCCTCAAGAAAACTCTAAATGTGCAAGAGTATGAGAGAGAGAGAGAGTATAGAATGAGAGTGCCAAAGACTAAATTGACCAAAGATGTGAACTGATCCTGAAAAGCCTTTTTATTATTGAGGCCTCTAATTTCTTCATTTTCCTATATTTTCCTTAAATTTCCTCCTCACATGCAACCTGTGACCTTAATGCCTCTTTTCCTTTGCCAATTTCACAAGTGATCCTCATAACTATATTTTTCCCAACATTTAGGTTGGGATATGTGTCCCATGACCTTGGCCTTATTTTTCCTTTATTAACTTTATTAGATGGATTTTTAACCGGGGCTGTTACAGAACCCTCCCCCTTGGGGGAACATCGTCCAAGGTGTTCGATGACACTTATAAACCAACAAACACGTGTTGCCTATGGATATTTATAATATAGCTCAATACAACATTTACATCATATCCATCTGCTAAAACACATGAACACCATACCGCTTATTGGAGCTTTATATCACGGCTTGATGCGATATTTACAACATACATATGCATATATAGGCTTAACTAAAACACAACATCAAAACATATACCAAAATAAATATGCTCAACCAATGAATAGAGAAGGATACAAAGCTCACATCTGATCAATCATCTCCCATGTAGCTTCATCGGGCCCAAAGTGCTTCCACTGCACTTTAACTTGCTTGATTTCTTGATTTTGGACCATGAGCATCTTTAGCTACAAAATGCACTGAGGTTTTGAATAGAATTCTCCTTTTGGATCCACCTTCAATATAGACCCGTCAATCACATGATCAAAATATTTGACATACTTCTTAAGAAATGACACATGGAAAACATCATGGAATTTCACTATCGAAGGCAGTGTGAGTCAGTAGGCTACTGGTTCAATCCTCTCAAGAATCTTGAAAGGCCCACAATACTAATGTGCAATCTTGGAACATGATCCGATCCTCAAGGAGCTCTTCTTGGGCTTGATGTGCAAGTACACATGTTCCTCAACCTAAAACTCCTTAAGCACCCTGTGCTGATTTGCATAGCTCTTCTGCCTGTCCTGTGCTACCTTTAGATTCTTCTTGATTACTTGCATTTCATGTTCCATCTCTGCCAACATGTCCGGTACAATCAACACCCTATTCATTGGACCAGTCCGACTGATAGGAGTATTACAACTACGCACGCAAAGTGCCTCAAACAGACTCATCTTCAAAGATTCCTGATACCCATCATTATTCGCAAACTCCACCTGTAGAAGATAATCTTCCCACTTTTTCTACTGATGCATAAAATACATTCTCAACATTTCCTCCAAAATCATGTTGACCCTCTCTGCCTGTCCATCTGTGCAGATGATAAGCTATGCTAGAGGCCAACTCTATCCACAAACATGTAAATAACTCTTTCCAAAACCTAGAAGTGAACTTGGCATCTTTGTCTGGCACAATCTTCCTAGGAATACCATTTAACCTCATTATCTCCCTGATGAAGACCTATGCGACTTCATTAGATGAATTCGTAGACTTTACTGGAATGAAGTGTGCTACCTTTTTCAACCTGTCAACCACAAACATAATAGAATCATGCTATCTAGAGGTCCTTGGCAAACCAGTAATGAATTCCATGGAAATTACCTCCCATTTCCACTATGGAATCATAATCGATTGCAATAATCCACCTAGATGCTTACACTATGCTTTTACTTGTTGAAAATCCAAGCATCTTGCAACATAATATGCCACCTCTTTCTTCAAATTCGGTCAATAGTAAAACTTCTTAACCATTTTCAATGTCTTCTGATATCCCGGGTGACCTGGATACGACTTAACATGAAATTCCCGCAAGATAAATCATGTCCCTAAATCTAACTAAACCATCTGCCCTGAGATGGTAGTCCACTTCCTGTTCACTTGTACCCTGCTGCTATGACCTGTGCCTAAGCTACTGGTGCTTGTCATCCTGCTGTCTTGCCTGAAAGATCTGATCGTGTAAATCTATTCCTTATGAACTCATAGTTGTTATGTGATTTACCTATACTCTCCTGCTAAGAGCATCTGCAATCTTGTTCTATTTTCTCTTAATGTACCTGATCTCGAAGTGAAACTCACTAATCGTAGCCAACCACCTAGATTGCCTGACATTCAGATTGGGTTGGTCAGGTAAGTATCTCAATCCACTGTGATCACTCATCAAGATGAACCTCCTACCAAAAAGATAATGTTTCCACATCTTCAATGCATGGATGATCACTTCCAACTCAAGATCACGCGTCACATAATTTTGTTTGTGCTCATTCAGTTTCCTTGAAGCATAGCATACTACCTTTCCTTCCTGCATGAAAATCCCACAAAGTACTCTCTTGCAAGAATCTCTACATACCAAAAAATATTTGGCTCGATTTGCAATATTTAGAACTGGAGCATTTGTAAGCAACTGATTCAATTGCTCAAAACTAGTTGCACATTCCTCTATCCATTCAAATTTCTTTCCTTTCCTCTGCAATGATGTAATATGATAAGGAATCTGTGAGAATTTCTTGATGAACCTCCTGTAATAACCTGCCAACCCCGTGAATTATCTAACATCATCCACCTTTATAGGATTTTCCCATTTCATGATAGCTCCGATATTTTCTAGATCCACTACTATGCCTTCCTTTGAAACCACATGCCTTAAATAATGAACCTTTTTTCTGAAAGAAACTACATTTACCAAGCTTGGCATACAATTGATGCTCTCTTAAAAATTTTAACATTGCTGCTAGATCTTCTGCCTTCCTCATTCTTAGAATATATCATCAATTAATACGATCACAAACTTGTTCAGATAGGGACACAACACATTATTTATCAAACACATGTAAGTAGCTGGAGCATTAGTCAAACAAAATAGAACCACAACAAACTCATAGTTCCCATACTTGGTCCGAAAGTAGTCTTGTAGATGTCCTCTTATTTGATGCATACTTGATAATATCTTGATCTCAAATAAATATTTGAGAACATCGTTGCTCCCTTCAATTGGTCAAACAAGTCATCAAACCTTGTCAAAGGGCACCGATTATTTATCAACATCTTGTTTAACTATTTGTAATCAATGCATAACTTGAGAGTACCATCCTTTTTCTTTAAAAACAACACCGATGCACTGCAAGGTGACACACTTGACCTGATATATCCCTTGTCCAACATTTTTGTCAATTGCAACTTCAGTTTTACTAACTATGGAGTGCTAATCCTGTAAGGTGCCTTTGATGTTGGTGCTTCCCTTGGTACCAACTCAATAGAAAAGTCCATTTCCTTGTCAGGATGTAACTATGAAATATCTGTTGGGAATACATCTTGAAACTGTGGCGAAACCGTGTACCTCTTGAAGACCTCCCCATCCTCAATATCCTTACTTTTATCACTAGAAATTGTCACTACAAACAATATACACCATTTCCTACAACTACTCTTTGCATGCATAATTGTAACCACTCTAACTAATGTTGCCTTCTTCTTTCTCTATTCTCCATTGTCATCCAAGCACTTAATTTCCTTTTCATAAAAATCCACCTTAGTCCTGTGAAGATACAACCAATCCATACCTAGAAGCATACTCTATGATTCTAACGGAAACACATTCAAATGCGCCGATATAGGCATACCATTCAACTCAATTACACAATATCTTACCCAATGAACTCTTTTCTTAGTACCTATAGCTAACTTCCCTGACCAAGACTATGCATGCACTTCTTTATTCAAACCACACTTTTCCATCAGGTTAGGAATAACATAACTATAATTAGATCCAGGGTCAATCAAAATAGAAACAAATTGATCAGAAAGCTTACTGTCCATGCTTGGTGATCCACCTGCCTTTTATCTAGCACTACACAAATTTGAGGAATACTCTGTCCAACATCTCCCACGTTCTATGCCCTCTAATCACTATAGATTTGTGGTCTTCTACCCTGACTTTATGGACAATATCTCTTGCGATGATCCTTGCCACAAGTCCAACACTGTAAATGTTTCCTGCCATCATCCTTGTTCTTCTCCTAAGGCTGAAATCCATGTCCTTTTTCAAATGCCTTGAAATTCTTATGTGGCATTGAATTCTCTTTGTTACCTATGCACTGTGGTATTCCTCTCTTCTTATCCCGTTTTCCCTTAGTCTTTTCATTACCTTGCCAATCTTGTTTAGATTCATACCTGCGTTTTGACTGCTCATAACAATGCTTCAACTTTCCGATGGCTTCCTCCAATGATCTAGGCTCATCAAGCTCAATCTTGTCTTTGAACAATAACGACAACCCACTGATGAATCTCTAAATATTCACTTTCTCATCCTTAAGATAAGGAACATACCTCAACAAATTCAAGAATATGCTAGTCTACTCCTCATCGGTCATAGATCCCATCTTTAGCTCATAAAACTCCTTCACCCTATCATCATAGTATCTCTCAGATAGATACTTCTTTCTGAAAATTATTTCAAATTCACTCCAAGTCAAATTCTATTCTTGAATGCCTCTGACATTCTTCATGTCTTCCCACCATATGTATACTTTACCTTTCAGACTGAAGATAGCTATTCTGGCTTTCATTTTTTTATGAATAATCATGCAATTAACTTATTCATCCAAAAGAACCAAGATTTTTCATCCTGTGACTTCTTCATTTCTCCATCAAATTTAGGTAGCTTTTCTTTCTTTAACTCCTCCTATATAGATGGTGACGGTGATGGCCATACTGTCTCTCTGAACCAGAACTAGGATAGAACCCCTGATCACTTCCCCTCTGGTTAGGTGTATCTAGAAATCTACCGTATTTGACTGTAGCCTCCCTATCCAACTTGTGTCCTCATCAAGATCTGCTACCATATGCACCATTTTTCATTTCCTCTTGTCCATGGTTGATCCTAAGTGGTCCCTAAGTGTTCCTTGTCTCTGTAAATTTGATAAACTTTGAAGAATCACTACATTGACCTCTGCTTCCTTCTCCTATGCACTAGCAAGTCTTTCCTGTGACTAAATGATCATATCATTATCTACCTTACAACTCTTGATCTCTTCTTTCAGACTTCTCAATGTATATGCTATGCAAGGGGAGTACTTATCACCTTGTTTCTCATCTAATGTGTAGGGAGAATCACTTCAACTTTAGTCCACCATTTTTATAGTCATCTTTGATCTTCTTCCTACAAACCTACCATGTTGGATAAACCAAATATAAGCATAATCAAATGCACCTCAGTGAAGTTCAAGGGAGGAAATCTCATAAAAAATCTCAATCTAGATTAGCATAACACACACACACACACACACACACACACACACATATATATATATATATAACAGCATCATCAACTTCTACATGAGGACACAACTGCAACAATGACCATGACCATGTATACATAACAAGAACATATACAACATACATGCATGCATGACAAACACATTCTGCCCATCTAGTCCAAATGTTGAACCTGAGATCTTTGATACCACTATGTAACCACCTCGTCCCATAATTATCCAAGTTCACTGGTCCACCGAGGTAAATATGTGACGAAGAGTACTATGATATGACTCAACCTCCTAAGTATAGTTAAGGAAGTGAGATCGATAAAATGAAACTTGAATGACCTTCCTCAGGAGCCACATGACTCCTAGGAGCTAAACAACCACTCCAGGTGTCCAAACCCTGGGTTAACTTTCCTTTTTAGTGATATGGACTCCCAGTTGCTGGCATAAAAAAGACAAGATAGCAACTGTAACTCTCCAGTTGCATGGATAACCATGCCTCCCAATGACTGCAGTCCAGAATTTCTAGTTCTGTGCATGCAACCTCAAAATCTGAGCCACTTTTTTAGGGCTAGGATACTGACCTTTTCCCATAACTTGCTATAACTTTCTAGAATGATAAATGACGCAAAGAGAAAGTATCTAACACATAACTTGATCAAGGACTTGACCCAACTAGGCCTAACCATGATATACATTTCGTTAAACACATTGTGAATATGTAATCTACAAGTCATAAATGCATATCTGAACATAGGGGTTTGATTACTTATATGAGAATAATCAAGAAGGTCTAATTTCCTCTCATAATAGGTAAAATAACATCTATTAGGTCATGCCTTTAATAACCTTTCATTTACCAATCAAACAAGATAAGATCCATTTAAACTAGAATCTATCATGAAGCCATGCTTTTAACCAACATACGACTATAATAATAACAATGATAGAACAAACATCAAAGACACATAATAACAAGTGTAAATACTCATGAAATACAAGAGGAAAGGAGATCTTACTAACATATGGAAATCCAACCAAGTCAAGGACTTCCATGTACCACCTAACCATATATTGGGCTAAACCAAATCTCTCTTTCAGCCAATCACTCTGTGCCATATTCTAAGCATGATTGTGTGATCCCATGGAATAAACCAACCAAAACCAAACCAGGGCTTCTAAAGGCAAAACCACCTTAACCCTCCACCAATGATTACACCTCATGGCCATACATCACTAACCATCACCAGATCAGTCTCTACCCAAGCTGTCCAAAGCTCCAAAGCATTTGTTCCAACCCGACTCCAAGATTAGTAACTCAACCCACAACTATTGTAGGTCTCAGAGTGTTTGTCCAACCAAGGCTCCAATATTAGTAACTCAACCCACCAAGGGCTCTAGAGCATTTGTCCAACCAAGGCTTCCAGGACTAGTAACTCAACCCAAGTTATTCTCGAGCTTCCAGAGCATTTGTCTAACCAAAGCTCTAGGAACTAGTAACTCAACCCACAACCATAAGGATCATGAACACAAATAAGAAACAATCAAGTGGGAAATCCAAAACACCATGGCTATCCCAGAATTGGCAAGGCTAGGAAAAACTATAGAAATTCTGACTATAGATTAATCTGATAATGCAATATAACTAAAGCAAAATACTTTAATCTACTTCTACAATCAATTAGCAGAAGCTTAAAAGATTTGAGAAAGATCAAGCAAAACACATATAATCAAAAGAAGAATCAATGCACAACAAACACAAAAGAATACTCAGGGGAAAGACTCAGCTAAAAACCCCACTATCTGTATTATCATACAAGGTGGAAATACATCAAGATTACACAAAGCTTTAGCTCTCACAGCTAGCCAGCTTTCAGTACAATCCTCCTGGATTCTCATAGGTAAACAAGGCTTCTCACAAACCTTCTCCTCTGCCCTCCAAGCCTCCTATTTCCTTGTGCTATTTCTCCTTTGTGATCCTATTGTTACCAAGTGTAACATTGATCTCACACCCTGAAAAACTACGCAATCCTCAAGGAACCTTGTTCCTTCTGCATGGATGAGTTTCCTTTATAGGAAAACTCATGCAACTGATAGTAACCTATCCTTGACATTTATATCAACTGGGTCTTTCTCTGAATAGACATGCATGAGTTTTTGATGAGAGAATCTTGAGTTAACTGGAGTACACTGGTTGAGTGCATGCATGCATCAACTGACTAATAACTCAAAATTAGTTCCTCAAATAGTTTGGAACTAATTTAACTAGACTTAACTCAGTAAACTGAGTTAACTAATTACAACTCAAGTATAACTCAATCTTATCTCCTTAATTAAGGGAAAATATCCTTAATTTAAGGGATAATTGTTGCATGACTTCAGAAAACCTTCGAACTTGATTTTCTCCAACTAATTAATCCATAAGGAAGTAATTAATTACTTCCAAGCAGCTGGTGAGACTAAATTCAAATTTAATTCTCAATTTTAATTCAAGGACAAATTAAAATTGGAATATTTTGGATTCTATTTTTAACATTTCTTGTTTCTATTTTCAACATTTCCTCTCAACAATAAAGGAATTCAACTCGATGTCGATCCTGAACCTTTGGAATGTTCTGCATGCAACACTTCTCTCAAGTGTTGTTGCTCCAACAACTCCAGAAACAAAAAAAAAACATCCAACTGAATTAGAATGATGCCTCTGTCGGCTCAAAACTTTGCGCTTCTGCTAACTTGGCATTTCTGCACTGTTGTCAATATTTCTCTGTGCTCTTCAGTATCTGACTGCTCTAGCCTCTGTCACTTTGATCTATGACTATGTCAATCCCACTAATTCCTCCCGCTACTATGTACTTTGGGCTCTCATAGCAAGTTACGATCCATGAGATAAAACCTCTCAATGGACCCTGCCCAATTTCAGCCTTCTTGAGACTATCACTTCACATCACCCCACCTCACACCTAGAGGTATGGATACATGTGATCCCTCTGCCCACTTGGCTCGAAATCCCCCCCTACTGGAGGTCTCAGCATGAGTCGATGCCTCCACTTGGTCTCCTCTCAACATCTCCAATTGTGGCTCCTCCACAATTGTCTGAGACTTCTTCTGGGGCTATATGTTGAGAGGTAATTTACTCTCCCTCTCAACCACCAAGTCTCTAACATTTGCCTTGCTCCTCAAGGCTTTCCATGCATCTTGAACCTCAAGAGCATACAAGTTCTTAACTCGTGAAATGATCTGTTTCACCTGTCCCGTGGTGATGTTTCTAAAGAAAACCTTTCCCTTACTAAAGACAACATCGTAGCCTTTGTCCTCCAACATCGTGATCGATACCAAATTCTTCTTCAGTCTAGGCACATACTTCACATCTGTCAAGGTGATAAGAGCTCCATGCTCCCTATTAAAAGAAACCGTGCCCACTCCTGAAACACTATATCTTTTATTGTGACCCATCTCTATGTGCATCTTAAGGTATTTCTCCTCCAAGGTACTGAATAAACTTTTAACGTCGGTCATGTGGAATGAGGCTCCATTGTCAAGAAACCAACCACAACCCATCATCGATGAAACTATGCATGCGATGAGGGTAAAGTCCATCTTGAATTGAGAGGCTAATGCCTCACCTTCCGATCCTTCCGAGGATCCCTTCTTGGACTTCTTCGATGGGCAATTAGTCACATAGTGACCCATCTCGTGACAATTAAAGCATCTCACTTTAGACTTGTCAACCTTCTTCCCTCCATGAGAAGAATTCAATTCGAAATGGGATGCCTTCCCCTTCCCTTTCCTTGCCTTACTTTCTAAGGCCAGATTTTCTTCATCATCATCCTTGGATGAAGAACCATCTTGTGTGCTCCTCCTGATCTCCTCCTGCATGAGATCCGACCATAGTCGTTCCCAATCCGGAAGTTTCTCCCTTCCATTCACAGAGTCTTGGTAGTTATTCCAACTCTTTGGAAGGACAAGGAGAGCGAGGCTTACCATATCATCATCGACAGTAGTTATTCCTACACTGCTAAGCTCATCTCTGCAAGTGGTAAGCTTGTTTAGATATGTGGAAATAGTATCGCAGTTCTCCATCTTGATTCTTCGAAGCTTATCCTTGAGCGCCAATTTCCTCTGGTCGTTATTGTTCTGGTATAGGTCCTTCAATGTCTTCCAAATTGAATATGGATTATCCTTCCCATGGAGACTCGAGAGAATATGGTCTCAAACTCCCTCAAGGATTTTTCGTCTCGCCGTCGCCACACACTTCTTCCATTCATCCAACTCTTGTGCATTAGTTGAGTCTGGCTTTGGGATTTCTTGATCAATGAAATCCTTCAAGCCATTGTCTTCTATTACAACCTCCATGCGATCTTTCCATGCTATGTAATTTGCGCTGCCTTCCAAGGCATACTCGAGTCTCAAGCCATAAAACGCCATTGACCAACCTTGAAGTTTGAGATGAATTCGATTTGCACCTACAACCCTGAACTTCAAACTTTGAATTCTCTTCTCAGTATACTGTTCCCAGCTCTGATAACCTTTGCTCTGATACCATTTAGAAATTATGACTGTAGATTAATCTAATAATGCAAGATAACTAAAGAAAAATACTTTAATCTACTTCTACAATCAATTAGCGGAAGCTTAAAAGATTTGAGCAAGATCAAGCAGAACACATATAACCAGAAGAAGAATCAATGCACAAGAAACACATAAGAATACTTAGGGGAAAGCCTCAGCTAAAAACCCCACTATCTGTATTATCATACAAGGTGGAAATACATCAAGATTACACAAAGCTTTAGCTTTCACAGCTAGCTAGCTCTCAGTACAATCCTCCTGGATGCTCACATGAAAACAAGGCTTCTCACAAACCTTCTCCTCTACCCTCCAAGCCTCCTATTTCCTTGCGCTATTTCTCCAGGGTGATCCTACTGTTACCAAGTGTAACACTGATCACTCACACTAATCTCACACCTTGTAAAACAACGCAATCCTCAAGGAACCTTGTTCCTTTTGCATGGATAGGTTTCCTTTATAGGAAAACTCATGCAATTGATAGTAACCTGTCCTTGACATTTAGCTCAACTGGGTATTTCTCTAAATATACATGTATGAGTTTCTCATGAGAGAATCTTGAGTTATCTAGAGTACACTGGTTGAGTGCATGCATGCATCAACTGACTGATAACTCACAATTAGTTCCTCAAACAGTTTGGAACTAATTTAATTGGACTTAACTCAGTAAACTGAGTTAACTAATTACAACTCAAACATAACTCAATATTATATCCTTAATTAAGGGATAATCTCCTTAATTTAAGGGATAACTGTTGGATGAATTCAGAAATAATTCTAACTTGAATTTCTCCAACTAATTAATCCATAATTAATTAATTAATTATTTCCAAGTAGCTGGTGAGACTAAATTCGAATTTAATTCACAATTTTAATTCAAGGACAAATTAAAATTGGAATATTCTGGATTCTATTTTTAACATTTCTTGTTGCTATTTTCAACAAAAACCATTGATAATCCAGGCAATCCTCCATGCCAATGACCTATCAAAGCCAAATAACTACATGCATATACTATACATGCCAAAACTAGCAAGGAAATCATACATGAAATTCGATAACTACAAAGAAATCCCACCTATAGATGCCGATCTCGCTATCCCCTTATGTTTTCCTGCTTTTCCTTTGCTTTCTTTCTCCAAATCCAAAGTATGCCAAAATCCTCCAAGAATGCTCCAAGAAAATTATAAGTGTGCAAGAGTATGAGAGAGAGAGAATAGAATGAGAGTGCCAAAGACTAAATTGACCAAAGCTATGAACTGATCCTCGAAAACCTTTTTATTATTGAGGCCTCTAATTTCTTCATTTTCCTCTATTTTCCTTCAATTTCCTCCTCACATGAAACCTATGACTTTTCACCTTCCTTTTCTCCAATTTTCCATTCTTTTCATAAATAAAATGCCAATTAATGCCTCTTTGCCTTTTCCATTGCGTTTTCCAATTTCCATAACCATTTATTAATCAGAAGTGATCCCCATCACTATATTTTTGCCCAACATTTATCTTGGAATACATGTCCCATGACCTTGGTCTTATTTTTTCCTTTATTAACTTTATTACATGAATTTTTACCAGGGTTGTTACAACCATGGTGCCTAATGCCATTCTTTGATGGGAACGAGGGGTGATATAGCACTCTTTTACTCAACAATTGGGGCCAAAGCATGCTATGCAACCACTCCTTTCTGATCACAAGGATAACCATAATCATCAAGGCTCTAGAACAAGTAACACCTAGCAAATAGTGTCAAGTTTAGCTTGGGGGTGTCATGGGTCCACTAGGAACATCATCTATAAATCCATTATCATGGTTCATAGGCTCAAAGTTTTAGCATGTAGGGGTACCTTAGAGTGTCAAGTAACATGTGGAATCATTAAGTAGCAAAATTCTCTACTCTCGGTGGGAAACAATGCATCAACAAGGTCATCTATGCTCTTTGGAATGGGTAGTACGACCTTTGGTATGTTGTTGGATGGAATGATAATTATGTCTCTAAAGGCCTCTATTGTTGTGACAATACCATTTCATAAAACCTTACTCAAAATCAAGTGAAATCAACAATCATTAGGGACAATAAATATAAATTCATCATGGTGGAGAATACCTAATTTCAAGGGCACAAAAATACTTCACACAAGGCTCACCTTTAATGTATAACTAGATCAAGTCTCGTAAACATGTTACCTCCTTATATTAGGTATGGTTATATGGATAACCCTATTAGGTGTTTCCATCCCCCAAGGGGAAGTAGCATGTTCCAAGTTGTCCCATCAATTCATAGGTGTCTGTGAGAATGGTGGGAGTGGAGAGGGGAAAAGATTTAAAGCAAGCTGCCATAGCCAAGTGGGATAGTTAAATGAGGTCCAACATCCTGAGTGTATAGATGTAAGGAGGGAGAAATTTTGGAGGCATGAGTTACCCTTTTCCTTGGCCTTATTTTTCCATACCTCTAGTGTGCCTTTTACTTCTTTATGTTTTTCTTTGATTTGGGTGCATAGCTCAGGAGCCCAAGCTTGTTTTTTGAGATTTTCCACTTAATACCCCTTGAAGATGAGTTAGTTTATTTCTCATCAGCATTAGGACAATACAATAGTTCCTTTTATAAATGAAGCATCATGTGCTTGAGGAATTGGGTGATTGATGATGAGGGGGGTAGATCTCATGCTAGGTTTTTTGACCACACACTAATCAAATGTCACAACCATATTTTTAATTGTACCTTTTTCTTTGATTGTGGTTTTACTATGAGTTTTTCTTTTAGCTACATCAACCTCCAGGGAAAATATTTTCAGCCCAGACTTGAGGATGAGGATGGAAGAGTTCCAATCCCCATGACCAATGACAACCGTCTTGAAGAATGGATATGAAAAAAATGGGAAAGATAGAAACTGGTAAGTATGGAATATCATGGACATGCTACTTCAATTAGATCCTCCCTAGTAATGCCTTTCCTAAAACCCTAATGCCTTTGAGGAGGTCCCATTGGACTAGAGTCAAAGACTAATCTCCCAGGTGAAGTGAGGGAACAACAATACATTCAGGATTAGTGAATCATCCAATTTTTCCCCTGATCCATATTAGTATGCTCATAACACTAAGTGAAAGCACATGATTGCAAAATGGTTAAAGTACCTATCAATGGATGACCCACCTTCCTTCAAGAAGGAAAGCTAGATGGGGGAGAGAAATATGACTATAGAAAGAAGAGGATAATTCTAACATCATATTATGTGCTAATCATATAGGGTTGTTAATTGAATGGTTGTACAAGGAGGATACAAGTTTTCTCCTATGGTGGGAAATAATCCTCATCCATTTCACTACCTTCAATTGCTAAGTCAATAATATTATTCACGATGCTTCCTTTTCCCTCAAAGTCCCTACTAACCGTAGTAACCATTGGTGATGTCTACACATGGGTCCCTTAACATGCGTCACAATGAGTTGATCACAACACTACTCTACAATTTCTATATAAGTAGTTTTCCATCACAAGTTCCCCCTGAGACTGATAGAAATAATTGATCCATATATGTAAAAGTCTTGAAAACCTCTGCAAATCTAGTAAAACAGCTGATGTTCGATCACCTGCGGTAATAAAATTGATCTTTTTCTTCTACAATTGCTTCAAAATCTCAACACTATGTTGGTGAATCAATTACATTAGTACAAATTAACCCTCGCTAATCCAAAACACTATTCATTGTATGTAAATAGTCCTTCTGCAACCACATGATTGGATTCTTGTAATGTACTTATGAATTGTGTGACTGTTCTTTGATTCTTGTAGCAAAATTTAGGGGTATTTCTTTGACATAAATATCTTTGAATTTTATATTGAATAATGGCCTTTACAAATGTTTTTTTCTTCCATTGTTTAGGCGACTTTACTAAATGTATAACACGTCTTTGGAGTGCCATTCAATCACTGTCATGAACTAAGCATCATCAATGCCCTTCTCTTTCATTAGCAGACTTTCCTCCAAGTGACCCATATGTTTCAAACCTACTAACACCCTGAGAGTACAAAAATATTTCTATTTAAGACAATAGATCCTATTTAAAAGGAACTTTAATAATTGAATGGCTTCCTCATACTTGTGTTCATGCTCGAGGACTAAAACACCTAATGTAAGAATCCTCATATAAATCCATGGGATTGAGAAGCGTGGAAGGGACATGGAACCAGGCTCTAGAAAATTACATTGTAACTTCATGTCCTTATTAGACCCATACTAACAAGTAGAAAAGTATAGAGGTATTGTACCCCAAATATGAAAAGAAATCTCTAGACTAGCCAATGTAGAAATTATGCTAAACGAGAAATTTGCACATAGTTTTCTACACAATGGGCTCAAGGGCATCAACAACTAAGCAAGTGTATGCCAATTTTTGCATCAAATTACCATCTTCCTTCAGTTGGCTATTTAAGGATGATTAGTTAAGGACAACATTAAGTGGAAAATTTTCATAGTACCTAGCTAGAAGGAGGGGTAAAAACTAGCTGCAACTGTGGGACATGTTCTCCACCCGGGAGAATGTGAGAACCCCATAATATCATCACTATACATGAGAGACAACCCCTAAACACGAAAAAACACTACTATTATCATCCAAGTGGACCTATTCACCTCCTACCGTACTATAACTTACTTGAAGTGGCATATTTTAGTGAAGTCAAAATCCATTTTAACTGCCTCAAGAATGCACCAATCCATTGCTTTCTTCCTTGGTGCTTGGTCACCATATTAAAAATGGACACATTGAAAATTAGTTGGTTATGTGCAACAATATTTGTGACCACACAATTGTAAATTCATTTAGATACGTAAATAACAACAATGTTTTCCAATGAAACTACAAACCAAGAGGAGTTGTTACATTATTTGGTAATAAATTCTTGCAATGAGCTAACATAATTGCTTCCCATATCCAAAAAATCCAACCAATCTATGACTTTCTTGTCATTACCATCTATTTTTAGATCTGCACTGTTTTCCATTGTTTGGAATAAATCATTATCATCAAAATTTTTCACAATGATTGATTGTTGTTGTCCAACTGCACATCATCCTAGATTTGTTCTTTTGCACTAGCTTTGTGAAAAAATGTCCAATTTTCTTGCAAAATTCATGAAAGTCCCCCTTCTAAGGCCATGGAACCAATCCCTTGCAAATCCCTCCAAGCCAAGGGATTTTTTTTAATTATAGTGTCTTGATAGAGGAGGGCATTACTATTGATAAATTCCATAAATTCATAATAATAATATTGGATAGAATCACCATACCCACTAAATCTTGGGATGGCTTCTGAATCTATGCAAGGATGCTCATGGGGAAAACCTTGAAATCTTGAGAAATCAATTGGAGTAGAGCATTCTCCTAGTCATGCATGAAGATCCATATTTTCTATACATTTAGAACATTAAATTAAGGTTGAAATAAAATCTACAATAAATATTGATTATACTTCAAAACATGCCTTAATGGATTCACCAAGATGAGATTGCTTCTTGGGGCTTCAAAATTGTTAGATGTGTTCACCTCTTCATCCAACAAAGTCTTAAAATTTTTTAAGGCACAAGGGGTTCTTTCCTCAGTGGATTCCCCATGCAAGGGTGTTGAGAAACACACTCAAAATTGTTATTGAAATACTAAGTTGATTAAGCTTTATCCTCGATAGTGACATCAAAAAATGTTATCGCTCAAATTGTATGCTAAAGTGATGGAAGCTCTAA
Organism: Pinus taeda; assembly: GCA_000404065.3. NCBI lineage: Eukaryota > Viridiplantae > Streptophyta > Pinopsida > Pinales > Pinaceae > Pinus > Pinus taeda. The sequence goes on from APFE031301990.1 coordinate 37,507, forward strand.
CCCATGATGTACAATCTAAGTGAAACCTTGATAGGTCACCCATTGTCACCTTAATAACCTACCTTACCTCTTTAGGCTAGTTCTCCATTGGCCTTGAGGAGGGAAATAATAACATAAAGATGAGATCACCAGTAATCCTAGTGAAAGATTTTCATTTTTTAACAGATAAAGGGAAATAATGGTGATGGAAGGATGTGAATATTAGTGCCATTATTTAAGGGAGATGGATTCAAGGGAATGTTAATATGAGAGGATATGAAGAAGCATGATCCTCCCTAGGTTAGTTTCTTGGAATAATGGATGGGGGAGGAGAAATTAGTATCAAAGAGATGGGTAGTTTTTCAACCAATTAAACTAAATTTTATGGTCAGTAACCCACTAGAGAGTATTCCTTAGTGGAATTTACCTTAACCCAAGGATTAATATGATGTTAAATAATCCAACAATTTACTAAGAGAACCCACTTAAGGGTTTTCCTAGCAAAGAGGATTGACGACAACTTCACACCACCAAAGGGGGTGTGAAGATCAATATCTATGATAGCCCCTTCCACATGACCATTGTCACTTGGTGGATTGATCTCACTAAGCCTTTTTTTGGTCCCGAATCATATACAAATTCCTTACTAATGCTAAAAATGGAATCAAGAACAAAAACCTACAAGATTGAAACATGCATAAGATAATAAACTAGAAACCGCAATGGCACCAAGAAATTTTCATTAAGCTCCTGGGAGAGGAATACTCTTGCTATCTAATTATGATTGCAAATGAAGAATTAATTCCTTTTTATAGAAGGAAGGACTTCCTTTATATGAAAATAATATTATTTTCATAGAAATTCTTGGACATAGTCCAAGAAAACTATATATAGTAGAACGAAAAATAAAATAAAATAAAATAAGTGGATTGATCCACTTAGTGAAATGGATAGTATGCATGGAAATTTATTAGCCATGGTAATCCTATCGATTCCTAGTCTAGTTTAATGGCTAAGTTGTGGGCTAGATTTTCTCAACCATAATCTATTCACATGGTAATACAAAATTCGAAAGGGCTTGGATTTGTTGTATTCCGTGCATTAGGATATACACTTGGAGTCAATGTAGGAAACAATGCAATTGTAGAAGAATTCAAAACAAGCCAAGCCCATTTGTAAATGCCTTCCTACTATCCCACCTAATTGAATGCAATGCCAAACTATAGCTTGGTACAAAACCCATGGACTTCTGGTTTGGTGGTGCATTGGGAACACAAGTCTTTTCACTACCCAAATTATTAATTTCGTTGGCTATATAGCCACAATCAATTTGATCCCCATCATATATTTTTCATTTGAAGGAAATTACTAACAATGTCATAACTGTAAGAGTTTCTTTGCGTTGCCCCAATTTTATGCCTTGTCTAGCATATCCCTATAGCTTTCAGCATAGCCATGGGAGCCTCAATAATGGAAGCCATTAGAACTACAGCTAACATCACACCCATTATAACCATGCTACCACCACTTCCATTTCCTCTATTTTGTTATTCAATTTTATCTCAACATTTACACCCAAAAGGACCCTGCCAACGAAAGGAATTCCCAAAAATGTCACCCTCATGTCTTTCGCTACCCTCAATTGATAAGTCAATGATATATTCATGATGCTTCCTTTTGTCATAAATTCCCTTCTAACCAGAGCAAACATTGGTGACCTCTGCACATGGATCCCTCAACAGGTGTTAGAATGCATCGATGATAACATTTCTCCAAAATTTCTTTGTAATAAGTAGCTTTCCATTAAAGGTTCCCCATGAGATTCTTCTAGAGATGTAAAATTCCTAAAAACATATGTGAATATTGTACACATTTTGATATTCGATTAGTTCTAATAATTAAATCGATCTCTTCTCCTTTACAAATGCTTCAAAAATGTCAACATTGGGCTAGTGAATTAGTCAGATTAGTACAATTGACCCTCACTCATTCAAAACATTATTCTCTATGTAAATAGTCCTCCAACCAAATGATTGGATTTTTTTGAATGTATTGATGAGTTGTGTGACTATTATTTTGCTTCTCTTATCATAATTTAGAGGTATTTCTATGACATAAATATATTTGATTTTTATTTCCAATGACCTTTGTAAAAGTTGTTTTCTTCCATTGTCTAGGAAACTTCCCTAAATGTAGAATGCATATTTGGAGTGTGTTTTGATCACCATCATGAACCCAAGCATCATCAATGCACTTATTTACCACTAATAGACTTTCCTCTAGGTTACCCACATGCTCCAAATATATTGACAACCTCAAAGTCCAAAAAAATTGTTGTCCAAGACAATAGATCCTATTTAAAAGACATTTCAATAATTGATTGGTTTCAATATATCAACGTTCATGATTGAATACTGAAAAAACTAAAGTAAGAATCCTCATATAAATCCATGTGTTTGAGAAGTGGGAAAGGAACATGGAATGAGGCTCCAAAAAATCATATTGCAACTTCATGTCCATTTTAGACCCATACAAACTGGTAGAAAATAGAGCGTATTTTTCTCCACACGAGAAAATAAATCTTTGGACTTGCCAAAGTAGAATTCCTGCTAAATGGAAAATCCACACAATTTTCTAGATAGAGGGATTAGGAGCATTAATAACCAAGCAAGAATCTTCCAGTTTAGACATCAAATTGCCATCTTCCTCTAGTTGGTTATTCAAGGTTGATCATGTAAGGACAACACTAAGTGGAAAATTTTCAAAAGTTTCCCTACTGAAAGGAGAGGTAATAACTAGCTCCAACCACGAGACATGTGTTCCCCCTGGGAGAATGTGAGAATCCAAAAATCTCATAAATATACATGAGCAACAATCCAAAAACACTAGTATTACCATCCAAGTGGACTTATTCACCTCCTACCCTATTGTAACTTACTTGAAGTGGAATCTTTCAATGGAATAAAAATTCCACTGTAACCATCTCAATAATGCATCAATGAATTACCTTCTTGATTGGTGCTTGACCACTTTATAAAATAGAGACACATTGAAAATCAACTGGTTATGTGCATAAATCTCTGTGACCACGTGATTGAAAATGCTTCTAGGTAATTACATAAAAAAAATGTTTTCCATTGAACCTACAAACAAAGGGGAGCTGTTGCATGATTTGTAAATATGTTTTTGCAGTGAGATGATATAATTGCTACCCAGATCTAAAAACTCCAACCAATCTACAATATTTTATCCACTGCCATATATTCTCATATCTGCAATCTTGTGCAATTTTTGGACCAGATGATTGTCACCAAAATTTGGAATTATGATTTCTTTGTTGACCAACTACACGTCATCCTAGGTCTAATATTTTGGGCTGAAATCTCCATGCACTAGCTCTGTCACATGGTTGGATTCCTTCTCTTCTACACAATAAATGTTTTCATTATTTTCCATAGGAGATGTAGGACTTCCATCAATGAGCCTTTTCCATAAGTTTTTTTTTCTTCATATTTTAGGCAATGGGAAACCAATCTTCTTCATCATAACCATAATATGCAAAAAACGCCTCCATTTTTTTTGCAAAGTCATGGAAGTCCCCTTGTCAAATCTATCGAACTAGTCCCTTACACATTCCTCCAAGCCAATTCCAAAAAAATTCGTCATAATGTCTTGATAAAAGAGGGCATTATTATTGATAAATTTCGTAAATGCACAATTATTGTTGGAATGAATCATCATAGCCCTTGAATATTGGGATGGCTCTTGAATATTTGCAATGATGCTCATGGGGAAATCTTGACATCTTGAGAAATCAATTAGATCATAGGTGTCATTCCTATGCACTGTGGATGCATGCACGACCATTTGCATCTTAGAGAGAGAACACAAGGCATCATAGAGAGAGATCACACTTTGTGTGTGACACATGTTGTGTTGGACATAGATTGTCATTGATGTCAATATGGAAATATTCAAGGAGCGGACGGAGCCAAGAGGAGTAGACAGAGCCACCAGAGGAACTAACAGAGCACAGAGGAGACAGAGCCACTATAGGAGCTAACAGAGCACAGAGCAGACAGAGCCATTGGAGAAGAAAATAGAGCACAGAGCAGTCAGAGCCATTGGGGGAAGAAAACAGAGCCATCGGGAGGATTATAGTGTATATGTAGGCGAAATACACCATTGGGAGCAAAACTCATATATAATATATATATATATATATATAGATATATATATATGCATGCATTTAAACAATATTCGGGGGCCATATGCCAAAGGAATACACTATCGGGAGCACTTATCATATATATGCCGCAACCTCATGTATCAACGGCAAAAACATATATATACAAAGAGAACGTTGCATATTAAAACAAAACTATACAAGAGAAGGCCTTTTTCAATAATAATATTTATACACTCAACTTTTATATTTTTGGAAGGATTTCATTGGAGCAGTTGTACTGACAGGGAGGTCCCATATGCCACGTCACAATTTCAATCTCAATCACACATTCTTGAAGGTCTTTAATAAGTCACGCCCTATTGCATAGCCATTGGCAGATGGCTGATTCCCCTTCTCCGATGGACTGGATGCGATATGGTATTAAACCATAGTTAATATAGCCGTCGCGTCCACAACCTTATCGCGGTTGGCGCTTCCAATGTGGCAGGGTGATGGTGCATAGCTGAATCGCCGATACATGAGGTTGTGGCATATATATGATATGTGCTCCTAATAGTGTATTCCTTTGGCATATATGGTCCCCGAACGCTGTTTAAATGCATGCATATATATATATATATATATATATATATATATTATATAATATATATATATATAATATATAAATATTATATATAATATAAAAATATATATATAATATAATATAGATATATATAATATATATCTATATATATATATATATATATATATATATAATATATACATATACAGATATAAATATAGATATATCTGAGTTCTGCTCCCGATGGTATATTCCGCCTACATATACACTATAATCCTCCCGATGGCTCTGTTTTCTTCCTCCAATGGCTCTGTCTGCTCTGTGCTCTATTAGCTCCTCTGGTGGCTCTGGAATGTGCGATTGCGATTTCGATTGTGATGTGGCGTATGGGACCTCCCTGTCAGTACAATCAATCCAATGAAATCCTTCGAAAAATATAAAAGTCGAGTGTATAAATATTATTATTGAAAAAGGCCTTCTCTAGTATAGTTTTGTTTTAATATGCAACATTCTCTTTGTATATATATGTTTTTGCCAATGATACATGAGGTTGCAGCATATATATGATATGTGCTCCCGATAATGTATTCCTTTGGCATATATGGCCCCCGAACACTGTTTAAATGCTCCCGATGGTGTATTCCGCCTGCATATACACTATAATCCTCCCGATGGCTCTGGTTGCTTCCTCCAATGGCTCTGATTGCTCTATGCTCTATTTGCTCCATCACCCTGCCACATTAAAACCTTTGATTGCGATAAAGTATGTGGACCTGCTGCAACATTGTAATATGACTTAATATATTATTGCATTCGTCGCATATCGCAAGCTGTAAAGCCTTGCCACGTTGGAAGCGTCGACTATGATAAGGTTGTGGATCCGACGGGTATATTAACTATGGTTTAATACCATATCACATACGGTCCATCGGAGAAGGGGAGTCGCCCATTGGCGATCGGCTATGCAATAAGGCATGACTTATTAAAGACCTTCAAGAATGTGCGATTGTGATTGCGATTGTGATGTGGCATATGGGACCTCCCTGTCAGTAAAACCGCTCTAATGAAATCCTTCGAAAATATAAAAGTTGAGTGTATAAATTTTATTATTGAAAAAGGCTTCATTGGTATAGTTTTTTTTAATATGCAACATTCTCTTTGTATTTTGGCCTCTCCTGCCTCTTGCCTGTTCTTCGGAATCCTCTCTCATAGATTATGCATTCATCAATCTTACTTCACCTTGTTTTTCTGTTTTTATGTGCCTGACCTTTGGCTTCCTTCCGTTGGCTTTTTGTCTTCCTCAATGCTCACTTTGTCCTTTGGGCTTTCTCAATGCTCACCCTTTTGCTGTTTTAGTTTCCACTGCACTCACTCAGCCTCTTTGGTTTCTCAGTTTTCTACTTCCTCTGTCTCTTCAGATTCCATCACCCTGCCACATTGAAACCTCCGATTGCGATAAAGTATGTGGACCCGCTGTGACATTGTAATATGACTTAATATATTATCGCATCCGTTGCATATCGCAAGCCATAAAGCCTTGCCACATTGGAAGCACCAACTGTGATAAGGCTGTGGACCCGATGGGTATATTAACTATGGTTTAATACCATATCGCATCTGGTCCATTGGAGCAGGGGAATCAACCATCGACCATCGGCTATGCAATAGGACATGACTTATTAAAGACCTTCAGGAATGCACAATTTCGATTGCAATTGTAACATGGCGTATGGGACCTCCATGTTAGTTTAGCCGCTCTAATGAAATCCTTCGAAAAATATAAAAGTCGAGTGTATAAATATTATTATCGAAAAATGCCTTCTCTGGTATATTTTTGTTTTAATATGCAACATTCTCTTTGAATTTTGGCCTCTCCTGCCTCTTTCCTGTTCTTCAGCTTCCTCTCTCATAGATTATGCATTCATCAATCTCACTTCACCTTATTCTTCTGTTTTTATGTGCCTGATGTGCCTGAGCTTTAGCTTCCTTCCGCTGGCTTTTCGGCTTCCTCAACGCTCGCTTTATCCTTTGGGCTTTCTCAACGCTCACTCGTTTGCCGCCGTAGTTTCCACTACATTCACTTAGCCTCTTCGGTTTCCTGGCTTTCTGCTTCCTCTGTCTCTTCAGCTTCCCGATACTCCACGAAAATATTCAAGAGGAAGAACGACTGAAATAGAAAGAGAATGTTGCATAAAACAAAACTATACCAGAGAAGGCCTTTTTCAATAATAATATTTATACACTCGACTTTTATATTTTTCGAAGGATTTCATTGGAGCGGTTGTACTAACAGGGAGGTCCCATATGCCACGTCACAATCACAATCGTAATCATGCATTCCTGGAGGTCTTTAATAAGTCATTCCCTATTGCATAGCCAATGGCCGATGGCTAATTCCCGATATGGTATTAAACCATAGTTAATATACCCGTCGGGCCCACAGCCTTATCGCAGTTGGCGCTTCCAATGTGGCAAGGCTTTACGGCTTGCGATATGCGATGGATGTGATAATATATTAAGTCATATTACAATGTCGCAGCGGGTCCACATACTTTATCGCAATCAGAGGTTTTAATGTGGAAAGGTGATGGCGCATAGCCGAACCGCCGATTAGTGATGTCGTCGATATACATATATATGTCTATATATATATATATAATTCTCCTTCGATAGTGTGTTTTCCATATATATATGCTTTGGCCTCCATTTTCCCTTCAATAGTGTTAAACTCCATATACCTATGTTTTTTGCCATCGATGGGTAAATACATATATATACAAGTCTTTCTGGGGAAACCTTGACATCTTGAGAAATCAATTAAATCATAGGTGTCATGCCTCTACACTATGGATGCATGCACCACCATTTGCATCTTAGAGAGAGAACACAAGGCATCATAGAGAGAGATCACACTTTGTGTGTGACACATGTTGTGACAATGTTTGTGACTTTTGGATGATTTCAATGGGTGATATTGGACATGAAATCACCTTGGATATGGATTGGGCACTTGTTTCATGTGTTCCATGCTATCCCCTGAGCTATAAATGTCATTTTATCACATGGCACATTCACCCTTTTGGAATAAAATTAGATGTATGGTCGTAAGGTGGACTATGAACGCTTAGGGTGGATAAGGTTGTATATGATGGAGAATGTGTGGATGACTTTCACTAACATGGTTCAAATCTAATATGCATGGGGAGAAATGTGATAGTATCACATTGAATTGCCACCCCATAGATTGCATGGGTTGGTTAGGGTGGAAAGATGAGGTGACGTGAACCTTCACCACCTTACTTCCCAAAAGGCCACTATAAATACACTCAAATTGATGGAATTTGAGGAGAAGCTTGGAGAAGTTCAGACTTGTTCCTACCTTCATAGTGCATGCCGAATCTAGTAGGATGGAGGGTTTCTGAGCAAATTTTTAGTACAACAATGAAGGAGGACATGTACATGGCTTTCTAGATTCATAACACAATGAAATAAAATTGTAGGTCTGAAAACAAGGGCCAAGTGGCTCTACAACCCATTAGGGTGACAACGAACGTAACCACTTATTTTAGTGTGATTTCTTATTTGATTTGATATCTAATTGTAGGGAAATCTTGGGGAAAGCCTACCACATATATTGTTGGGTTGTGTTATATTCTTTCCACGACTAACCTACGTAGTGAACTGGGGGTTTAGAGGGGGGGCGGAGCCCCCCCTTCTTTGCATCGATTGTGTAGCGGGGGGTTTGAGGGGGGCGGGTAGGCCCCCTCTACGGTGTCCGAGGCAGCACCCTGGGAATTTTTTTTTTTGGACCCTATATTAGGTTGGGCGAACCTACCTATGGTTTTGGGTCCATGGTTTTGGACGCGATGGTTTTCGGTCCATGGTATTGGATGCTTCGGAATGTATAAATATGGATTGTAACATTGAAAGGAACATAATGAAAAATCAAGCTAGTAGTCCCGGTTTTGGGATCCAGTGGGAAATCTCTGTGTATATGTGTTTTATGTGTTATGC
>APFE031301994.1:10162-60163 GCA_000404065.3 Pinus taeda
GGAAAAACATAAAGGTAGCCCAATGACAATGAAAGTGGGATGAATGTGGTGACATAGTAGTGAAATAGAGGTGAAATGGAGGTGATATAATGGACATAATAGTGAAAGTGTAATGGAAATGAATGACATTTTCAAGACTCAACAGTAACCACATGAGATATTTGTGGATCTAGGAGAGATTTGTGGATCTACATTTATGAATTAGTTATCTTATTTTTTGTATAAATAGAAGTACCTTATCCTCTCAAAAGGTGTGAAAAAAGATTGGCAGCTATGATCATGCTTCAAAGTAGAGTTTTGGATGTTAAGGATTGGCACTATGCTTATGATTGATGTAATGAATACCATTGTATTTCACTTTGATATGGTTGTGCCTTCATTTGGTGTTTGATCAAGATTTTTCTCAACTTTCCACCTCTCATGCACTTTGGGATGGTCACCTAATGAGTATGGGATGTATTCTAATGTTTTAATTTTTTTAGTTTCTTGATGTTCATTTTAAGTATTTTGATTAGATGCATTGTTTACATTCTTTCATGCTCATTCCATTTATGTTCTTTTGCAGGTTAAGTGTTATTTCTCTCATTTCATAGATTCATTGCTTTTAAATGTGTTTTATAGATACTCATGAATGATTCAAATTTGACAATGCATACATTAGTAATTTAAATTGATCTCTCAATGCTTTCAGAATAGGTTGCCTTTAAATTTCATAGTTTAATAATTCAATTCTTTCTCAGTGTAGGATTTGCTTCTTTCTAGATTAAATTTACTTTCAAGTCATTAGAATAGATTTACTTCCCTGTTGGTAAAATAGATTTACTTTCATGTCATTAGAATAGATTTATTTTCATGTCAATAGAGTAATTTTACTTTCATGTCAATTTTCATTCCAATTTCATAGATTAAAATATTTCTTTCCAAGTTTTGAATTTGAGACTTTTGAAAAAGAAAGTGTGTGCATAGTCATCTTAGACCTTTTTCATGAATAGATTTTATTTTAGTTTTTCCGATTCTTTCAATATATTAGGATCCTCTTCTGAAATTGAAAATTTATGCCTAGCGTATATTGTGTAAGTATACTTCAAAAGTTCACGAACCCTGGGTTTGAAAATTTAATGACAAGTAATTTAACTAACAATTAAATTACTCAACAGGTGTGAAGGCACCTTTTTTTATATGGGTCAACTCTATGATATTACTTTACTATAGAAGGACATTTGCCAACTTTAAAATCATATGAACATTTGAACCTTCTAAGGGTATGTATGTGGATTATATTTTTTTTTATTTGTAATGTAGGTTATATTACACAAACCCATAGTTTTATGCTAAATCATTTTATACATGTTTATTTCATAGTTTCGTTATATCTTGCTTGTGCAGTTTTTTCAATAAACCAGGACTTCCCCTATGGCTTGTAATGCACTACATGACTTCACCATGTCATCATCGACTGTCGTGATCCCTACACTTTCAAGCTCATCCCTGCAGGTGGTGAGATTGTTCAAATATGTAGAGATCGTGTCGCCCTTTTCACACTTGATTTTCTGAAGCTTGTCTTTCAGTGCCAGCTTCCTCTGATCGTTGTTGTTCTGATATAGATCTTTCAATGTTTTTCACATTGAAAATAGTGTCTTCTTCCCATGGATTCTCCTTGCTCTAGCCACATATTTCTTCCATTCCGCCAATTTTGTAGCATCAGCCGCTGTGGGCTTGTGGATTTCTTGATCAATGAAGTCCTTTAGACCGTTGTCCTCTAATACTACTTCAATGCAATCCTTCCAGGCTATATAATTCGAGCTTCCATAAAGGGCATACTCGAGTCTTAAACTGTTGAACGCCATTGGTGAAATTTGAGATGTGATAAGAATTCGAATTCTATAATTAGGAACCTCAAAATTTGAACTATACTTTTCTTCGCTTTGATCACCTTTGCTCTGATACCATGTAGAAATTTCCACTGTAGATCAACATATTATGCAATATACTAAAGTAGAATACAAGATCTACTTCTACAACAAACTTGCGGAAGCTTAATCGAATTGAGCAATATCAAATAGAACACATATAACTGAGAACGAGAAATCCATCACACATGAACACAGAAGAATACTCTGGGGAAAGCCTCAGCTAAAAACCCCTCTATCTGTATTATCATACAAGTGGAAATATCTCAGGATTACACAAATCTTTAGCTCACAAGATATCCAGATCTTAGTACAATCCCTCACTGCTGCTCATATATAGTCAAAAACTTCTCACAACCTTCTCCTCTGCCCTCCAAGCCTCCTATTTCCTTGCGCAGTTTCTCTTGGGGTCCAAAAGTTGCCACCTGTAAGAATTACCTCACACACTAGTCACTAACCTCTTATCTAAATGCGCAATCCTGAAGGAGATAAGATCCTTCTACATGGATGAGTTTCCTATATAGGAAAAATCCTCCAACTGATAGTACATTGTCCCTTCCTCTGATCTCAATTGGGTCTCTAACTGAACTGACATGCATGAGTTATTTATGAGAGAATATTCAGTTATCTGAAGTGCAGCAGTTACATGCATGCATGCATTAACTAACTGAACTCACAATTAGTTCCCAAAACTGTTGGAACTAATCTAATTGAGCTTAACTCAGTTAACTGAGCTAACTAATTACAACTCATCCTTATTTCTTTAACTGATGGATAAATTCCTCAACCAATGGAGAAACTGTTGCATGTCCCCACATAGACTTCATGTTTTATTTTCTACAACTAATTAACTCAAGATGAATTAATTAATTATTTTACAAACAGTTGCTAAGATCAAATTCGAATTTCACTTCTCAATTTTAGTTCAGGGACTAACTAAAATTGGAATCCATCCCGGAATGTTATTTATAGCAATGTTATTTTTAGCACCCCCATTTTTCATTCCTTGTCGCTATGTCCAACACTGGTACCTGAACTGTTATTTTTAGCATTTACTATTGCCATTTTCAACACTCCCTCTCAACAAGAAAGGCATTCAACTCGAACCTGGTCCTGAACCTTTGGAATCTTCTGCATGCAACACTTCTCTCAAGTGTTGTTGCTCCAACAACTCTAGGAACACAAAATCTCCCAACTGACCTCCCTGTTGGGCTAGAAACATCTTCTGATGTTGAAGCTTCCTCTGCCGCTGAAAAGTACTCCCTCTGTGACCTCTGAGCTACTACAACACTCCATGCATCTCGCACTATTACACACCTCTTTGTACCATCCTGCACTGGTGCAACACTCCTGTGCTTCTCGCATTGTTGCAGCCTGCTAGCTCTGCACTATCTTGGGATTCCTACACTATAGCTGTCTTTTCCGCTCCATCCACATCTGTCTCTACCCACTCATCCAATCGTGCTACTCCTCATTGGGGCTCCCATAGCAAGGTCTAATCAAAGAGGTTGGGTACCTCAATGATCCTACACCTATTCCAGCCTTCTTAGGACTGTCACTCCATATTGCCCCACCTCCTACCTGGAGGTATGGATGCATGTGATCCCTCTGCCCACTTGACTCAAAATTTCCCCCTACTGGAGGTCTATGCATGAGTGGATGCTTCCACTTGGTCTCCTCTCAACTTCTCTACTTGTGGCTGCTCCACAACCTCCTGAAGCTACTTCACCAATTGTGGCTCCTCCACATTTGTCTGAGACTTCTTATGGCATTGTGTGTTGAGAGGTAATGTACTCTCCCTCTCAACCACCAAGTCTCCAACAGTTTCCTTGCTCTTCAAGGCTTTGCATGCATCTTGAACCTCAAGAGCATACAGGTTCTTGACTCGCGAAACGATCTGCTTCAACTGTCTCGTGGTGATGTGTCGAAGGAAACTTTTCCCTTACTAAAGACTACATCATAGCCTTTGTCTTCCAGCATTGTGATCGACACCAAATTTTTCTTCAGTCCTGGTACATACTTGACGTCGGTCAAGGTAATGTGAGCTCCATGCTCCCTCTAAAAAACAACCGTGCCTACACCTGAGACACTATACTTTTCACCATTACCCATCGCTATGAGTATTTGGAGGTCTTTCTCCTCCAAGGTACTAAAAAAACTTTTATCATCGGTCATGTGGAAAGAAGCTCCACTATCAAGAAACCAACCACATCCAACCATGGATGAAACTATGCATGCGAAGAGGGTGAATTCCAACTCGAACTGTGAGGACAATGCCTCACCTTTAGATCCTTCCTCAAATCCCACCTTGGATTTCTTTTGTGGAAAATTTGTTGCAAAATGGCCCACCTCTTGACAACGAAAGCATCACACTTTCGATTTGTCAAACTTCTTCCCACCATGAGAAGAACTCGATTTGGGATGAGAATCCTTCTCCTTCCCTTTCTTTGCCTTACTCACTAAGGCACAATTTTCTTCATCCTCCTTGGATGAGGAACCATCTCTGGTGCTTCTTCTTATCTCCCCCTGCATCGGATCCGACCAAAGTCATTCCCAATTTGGCAGTTTCTCTCTTCCATTTACCGAGTCTTGGTAGCTATGCCAGCTCTTAGGAAGATTGAGGAGTGTAAGACTCACCATGTCATCATTGGTTATCATGATCCCTACACTTTCAAGCGCATCCCTACAAGTGGTGAGCTTGTTCAAATATGTAGAGATCGTGTCGCCCTTTTCACACTTGATTTTCCGAAGCTTGTATTTCAATGCCAGCTTCCATTGATCCTTGTTGTTCTAATATATATCTTTCAATGTTTTCCACATCGAAAATGGTGTCTCCTTCCCATGGAGACTCGAGACTATGTGATCTCAAACTCCCTCCAGAAGGATTCTTTTTGCTCTAGCCACACATTTCTTCCATTTTGCCAATTTTGTAGCATTAGTCACTGCGGGCTTGGGGACTTCTTGATCAATGAAGTCCTTTAGACGATTGTCCTCTGATACTGCATCCATGTGATCCTTCCAGGCTATATAATTCGAGTTTCCATCAAGGGCATACTCGAGTCTTAAACCGTTGAATTCCATTGGTGAAATTTGAGATGTGAAAAGAATTCGAATTCTATAATCACGAACCTAAAACTTCAAACTTCTCCCTTCTTGTATATTGTTCTTCACTTTGATCACCTTTGCTCTGATACCATGTAGAAATTACCACTGTAGATCAACAGATTATGCAATATACTAAAGCAAAATACAAGATCTACTTCTACAACAAACTTGTGGAAGCATAATCAAATTGAGAAAGATCAAATAGAACACATATAACTAAGAACGAGAAATCAATCACACATGAACACAGAAGAATACTCTGGGGAAAGCCTCGGCTAAAAACCCTGCTATATGTATTATCATACAAGTGGAAATATCTCAGGATTACACAAAGCTTTACCTCACAAGCTATCCAGCTCTTAGTACAATCCCTCACTACTACTCACAGACAATCAAAGGCTTCTCATAACCTTCTCCTCTTCCCTCCAAGCCTCCTATTTCCTTGTGTAGTTTCTCCTGGAGTCCAAAAGCTGCCACTTGGGTGAATTACCTCACACACTACTCATTAATCTCTTATCTAACTGTGCAATCCTGAAGGAGATAAGATCCTTCTGCATGGATGAGTTTCCTATATAGGAAAATCCCTCCAACTGATAGTACATTGTCTCTTCCTCTGATCTCAACTAGGTCTCTGACTGAACTGACATGCATGAGTTATTTATGAGAGAATATTTAGTTATTTGAAGTGCGACAATTACATGCATGCATGCAATAACTAACTGAACTCACAATTAGTTCCACAAACTCTTGGAACTAATCTAACTGGACTTAACTCAGTTAACTAAGCTAACTAATTACAACTCATCCTTATCTCTTTAATTGATGGATAAATTCCTCAATCAATGGAGAAACTGTTGCATGTCCTCACATAGACTTCATGTTTTATTTTCTACAACTAATTTACTCAAGATGAATTAATTAATTATTTTACAAACATCTGCAAAGATAAAATTCGAATTTTACTTCTCAATTTTAGTTCAGGGACTAACTGAAATTGGAATCAATTTTGAAATGCTATTTATAGCAATGTTATTTTTAGCACTTCCATTTTTCATTCCTTGTTTCTATGTCCAACACTGGTATCCAAACTGCTATTTATAGCAATGGTATTTTTAGCATTTCTTGTTGCCATTTTCAACACTCCCTATCAACAAGAAAGGCATTCAACTCGAACTTGATCTTGAACCTTTGGAATGTTTTTCATGCAACACTTCTCTCAAGTGTTGTTGCTCCAGCAACTCTAGGAACACAAAACCTCCCAACTGACCTCCCTATTGGGCTAGAAACATCTTCTGATGTTGAAGCCTCCTCTGATGCTGACAAGTGCTCCCTCTATGACCTTTGAGCTACTGTAACACTCCATGCATCTCGCACCATTGCACACCTCTATGTGCCATCCTACACTGGTGCAACACTCTTGTGCCTCTCACATTGTTGCAGCCTTCTTGCTCAGCACTATCTTGGGATTCCTGCACTGTAGCTCTCTCTGCCGCTCCATCCGCATTTGTCTCTACCCACTCAACCAGTCCTACTACTCCTCATCGGGGATCCTATAGCAAGGTCTAATCAAAGAGGTTGGGTACCTCAATGATCCTACCCCTATTCCAACCTTCTTGGGATTGTCACTCCACATCGCCCCACCTCCTACCTGGAGGTATGGATGCATGTGATCCCTCTGCCCACTTGGGTCAAAATTTCCTCCTACTAGAGGTCTCTGCATGAGTGGATGCTTCCAATCGGTCTCCTCTCGGCTTCTCTAGTTGTGGCTACTCCACAACCTCCTGAAGCTACTTCACCAATTGTGGCTCCTCTACAATTTTTTGAGACTTCTTCTGGCACTACATGTTGAGAGGTAATGTACTCTCCCTCTCAACCACCAAGTCTCCAACAATTTCGTTGCTCCTCAAGGCTTTGCATGCATCTTGAACCTCAAGAGCATACAGGTTCTTGACTCGCGAACTGATCTGTTTCACCTGTCTCGTGGTGATGTGTTGAAGGAAAACTTTTCCCTTACTGAAGACTACATCGTAGCCTTTGTCTTCCACATTGTGATCAACACCATTTTTTCTTCAGTCCTGGTACATACTTGACATTAGTCAAGGTAATGTGAGCTCCATGTTTCCTCTAAAAAACAATTGTGCCTACACCTAAGACACTATAATTTTCATCATTACCCATCGCTATGAGTATCTAGAGATCTTTCTCCTCCAAGGTACTGAACAAACTCTTGTCGCCGGTCATGTGGAAAGAAGCTCCACTATCAAGAAACCAACCACATCCCACCATGGATGAAACCATGCATGTGAAGAGGGTGAAATCCAACTCGAAGTGTGAGGCTAATGCCTCACCTTCAAATCCTTCCTTTGATCCCATCTTGGATTTCTTCTCTAGACAATTTGTTGCAAATTGGCCCACCTCATGACAACAAAATCATCTCACTTTTGATTTGTCAAACTTCTTCCCACCATAGGAAGAACTCGATTTGGGATGAGAATCCTTCTCCTTACCTTTCTTTTCCTTACTCGCTAAGGCACAGTTTTCTTCATCCTCCTTGGATGAGGAACCATCTCTGGTGCTTCTTCTTATCTCCTCCTGCATCAGATCCAACCAAAGTCGTTCCCAATCTGGCAATTTCTCACTTCCATTTACCGAATCTTGGTAGCTATGCCAACTCTTAGGAAGACCGAGGAGTGCAAGACTCACCATGTCATCATCAGCTGTCGTGATCCCTACACTTTTAAGCTCATCCCTGTAAGTGGTGACCTTGTTCAGATATGTAGAGATCATGTCGCCCTTTTCACACTTGATTTTCCAAAGCTTGTCTTTCAGCACCATCTTCCTCTGATCATTTTTGTTCTAATATAGATCTTTCATTGTTTTCCACATCGAAAACAATGTCTCCTTCCCAAGGAGACTCGAGACTATGTGGTCTCGAACTCCCTCCAGAAGGATTCTCCTTGCTCTAGCCACACATTTCTTCCATTCTGCCAATTCTATAGCATCAGCCGCTGCGGGCTTGGGGAATTCTTGATTAATGAAGTCTTTTATACCATTGTCCTCTAATATTGCTTCCATGTGATCCTTCCAGGCTATATAATTCGAGCTGCCATCAAGGGCATACTCGAGTCTTAAACCGTTGAACGCCATTGGTGAAATTTGAGATGTGATAAGAATTCGAATTCTATAATTAGGAACCTCAAACTTCAAACTTATCCCTTCTTGTATATTTTTCTTCGCTTTGATCACCTTTTCTCTGATACTATGTAGAAATTTCCACAAGATCTACTTCTACAACAAACTTGCGGAAGCTTAATTGAATTGAGCAAGATCAAATAGAACACATATAACTGAGAACGAGAAATCAATCACATATGAACACAGAAGAATACTCTGGGGAAAGCCTCAGCTAAAAACCTGTTATCTGTATTATCATACAAGTGGAAATATCTCAAGATTACACAAAGCTTTAGCTCACAAGCTATCCAGCTCTCAGTACAATCCATCACTGCAGCTCATAGACAGCCAAAGGCTTCTCACAACCTTCTCCTCTGCCCTCCAAGCCTCCTATTTCCTTGCGTAGTTTCTCCTGGGGTCCAAAAGCTGCCACCTATGTGAGTTACCTCACACACTACTCACCAACCTCTTATCTAACTATGCAATGCTAAAGGAGATAAGATCCTTCTGCATGGATGAGTTCCCTATGTAGGAAAAATCCTCCAACTGATAGTACACTATCCCTTCCTCTAGTCTCAACTGGGTCTCTGACTGAACTGACATGAATGATTTATTTATGAGAGAATATTCAGTTATCAGAAATGCAGCAGTTACATGCATGCATGCATTAACTAACTGAACTCATAATTAGTTCCACAAACTGTTGGAACTAATCTAACTAGACTTAACTCAATTAACTGAGCTAACTAATTACAACTCATCCTTATCTCTTTAACTAATGGATAAATTCCTCATTCAATGGAGAAATTGTTTAATTAATTATACAATTAATTAACTCAAGATTAATTATTTAATTATTTTACAAACAACTGCTAAGATCAAATTCAAATTTTACTTCTCAATTTTAGTTCAGGGACTAACTAAAATTGGAACCCATCCCGAAATGCTATTTATAGCAATGTTATTTTTAGCACTTCCATTTTTCATTCCTTGTTGTTATGTCCAACACTAGTACCCGAACTATTATTTATAGAAATGTTATTTTTAGCATTTCTTGTTGCCATTTTCAACACTCCCTCTCAACAAGAAAGGCATTCAACTCGAACCCGATCCTGAACCTTTGGAATGTTCTACATGCAACACTTCTCTCAAGTGTTGTTGCTCCAGCAACTCTAGGAACACAAAATCTCCATAGTGACCTCCCTGTTGAGCTAGAAACATCTTCTGATGTTGAAGCTTCCTTTGCCACTGACAAGTGCTTCCTCTTTGACCTCTGAGCTGCTGAAACACTCCATGCATCTCACACTGTTGCACACCTCTCTGTGTCATCCTGCATTGGTGCAACACTCCTGTGCCTCTCACATTGTTGCAGCCTACTAGCTCTGCACTGTCTTGGGATTCCTACACTATAGCTCTCTTTTTTGCTCCATTCGCATCTATCTCTACCCACTCAGCTAGTCCTGCTACTCCTCATTGGGGCTCCCGTAGCAAGGTCTAATCAAAGAGGTTGGGTACCTCAATGATCCTGCCCCTATTCCAGCCTTCTTGGGATGGTCACTCCACTTCGCCCCACCTCCTACCTGGAGGTATGGACGCATGTGATCCCTCTGCCCACTTGGCTCAAAATTTACCCCTACTAGAGGTCTCTGCATGAGTGGATGCTTCCAATCGGTCTCCTCTTGGCTTCTCTAGTTGTGGCTGCTCCACAACCTCATGAAGTTGCTTCACCAATTGTGGCTCCTCCAAAATTGTCTGAGACTTCTTTTGGCACTGCATGTTGAGAGGTAATGTACTCTCCCTCTCAGCCACCACGTCTCCAACAGTTTCCTTACTCCTCAAGGCTTTGCACGCATCTTGAACCTCAAGAGCATACAAGTTCTTGACTCGTGAACCAATCTGCTTCACCTGTCTCATGGTGATGTGTCAAAGGAAAACTTTTCCCTTATTGAAGACTACATCATAGCCTTTGTCTTCCAGCATTACAATAACACCAAATTTTTCTTCAGTCCTGGTACATACTTGACATCGGTCAAGGTAATGTGAGCTCCATGCTCCCTCTAAAAAACAATCGTGCCTACACCTGAGACACTATACATTTCATCATTACTCATCGCTATGAGTATCTGGAAATCTTTCTCCTCCAAGGTACTGACTAAACTCTTGTCGCTGGTCATGTGGAAAGAAGCTCCACTGTCAAGAAACCAACCACATCCCACCATGGATGAAGCCATGCATGCGAAGAGGGTGAAATCCAACTCAAACTGTGAGGCCAATGCCTCACCTTCAAATCCTTCCTTGGATCCCATCTTGGATTTCTTTTGTGGACAATTTGTTGCAAAATGGCCCACCTCATGACAACGAAAGCATCGCACTTTCGATTTGTCAAACTTCTTCCCAACATGGGAAGAACTTGATTTGGGATGAGAATCCTCCTCCTTCCCTTTCTTTTCCTTACTCACTAAGGCGCAGTTTTCTTCATCCTCCTTAGATGAGGAACCATCTCTGGTGCTTCTTCTTATCTCCTCCTGCATCAAATCCGACCAAAGTCGTTCCCAATCTAGCAGTTTCTCTCCTCCATTTACCGAGTCTTGGTAGCTATGTCGTCTCTTAGGAAGATTGAGGAGTGAAAGACTCACAATGTCATCATTGGCTGTCGTGATCCCTACACTTTCAAGCTCATCCCTGCAGGTGGTGAGCTTGTTCAAATATGTAGAGATCACGTTACCCTTTTCACACTTGATTTTCCGAAGCTTGTCTTTCAGTGCCAACTTCCTTTGATCATTGTTGTTCTGATATAGATCTTTCAATGTTTTTCACATCGAAAATGGTGTCTCTTTCCCATGGATACTCGAGACTATGTGATCTCGAACTCCCTCTAGAAGGATTCTCTTTGCTCTTGCCACACATTTCTTCCATTCTGCAATTCTGTAGCATCAGCCACTGCGGGCTTGTGGACTTCTTGATCAATAAAGTCCTTTAGACCATTGTCCTCTATTATTGCTTCCATGTGATCCTTCCAGGCTATATAATTCAAGCTGCCATCAAGGGCATACTCGAGTCTTAAATCGTTGAATGTCGTTGGTGAAATTTGAGATGTGATAGGAATTCGACTTCCATAATTAGGAACCTCAAACTTCAAACTTCTCCCTTCTCCCTTCTTGTATATTGTTCTTCACTTTGATCACCTTTTCTTTGATGCCATGTAGAAATTTCCACTGTAGATCAACAAATTATGCAATATACTAAAGCAGAATACAAGATCTACTTCTACAACAAACTTGCGAAAGCTTAATTGAATTGAGCAAGATCAAATAGAACACATATAACTAAGAACGAGAAATAAATCACACATGAACACAGAAGAATACTCTAGGGAAAGCCTCAGCTAAAAACCCCGCTATCTATATTATCATACAAGTGGAAATATCTCAAGATTACATAAAGCTTTAGCTCACAATCTATCGAGATTTCAATACAATCCCTCACTACTGCTCATAGGCAGTCAAAGGCTTCTCACAACCTTATCCTCTTCCCTCTAAGCCTCCTATTTCCTTGCGCAATTTCTCCTGGGGTCCAAAAGTTGCCACCTTTGTGAATTACCTCACGCACTGCTCACTAACCTCTGATCTAACTGTGCAATCCTGAAGGAGATAAGATCCTTCTGCATGGATGAGTTTCCTATATAGGAAAAATCCTCCAACTAATAGTACATTGTCCCTTCCTCTGATCTCAACTGGGTTTCTGACTGAACTGGCATGCATGAGTTATTTATGAGAGAATATTTAGTTATCTGAAGTGCAAAAGTTTCATGCATGCATTAACTAACTGAACTCATAATTAGTTCCACAAATTGTTGGAACTAATCTAACTGGACTTAACTCAATTAACTGAGCTAACTAATTACAACTCATCCTTGTCTCTTTAACTGATGGATAAATTCCTCAATCAATGGAGAAACTATTGCATGTCCCCACATAGAATTCATGTTTGATTTTATACAATTGATTAATTCAAGATGAATTAATTAATTATTTTACAAACAATTGTTAAGATCAAATTCGAATTTTACTTCTTAATTTTAGTTCAGGGACTAACTAAAATTGGAATCCATATCGAAATTCTATTTATAGCAATGCTATTTTTAGCACTTCCATTTTTCATTCCTTGTTGCTATGTCCAACACTGGTACCCGAACTACTATTTATAGCAATGCTATTTTTAGCATTTCTTGTTGCGATTTTCAACAGGGAGAACATAAGGGGTCTACAATGGAGGGATACATAGTATGAGTGATTATATTATGCTAGTGAAGACATCAAAAAAATCAATGACATGCTAGGTAGAGTGTTTTGGGATGACCATCAGACGAATAAAAAAGGGAAGGGGAGCTACACCAAGCCAATGAAAAAAGGTGCATCATAAAGAGTAAGTGACATGTTTTTCTAATTTTCTATTGAGTTTCTATTCACATTGAACATGATAACAAATGTTTTTTTCTCACAACATTTGTTTTAATTTTATGAATACATCAACAAATTTAGCAATTGAGGCCATCAATTAATTTATCCTTGTTGTGTATGCGTTATATTGTTTCCATGACTAGAATCAGGCATTGTATGTTGCATTGGGCGTAGAGGGGGGGGGGTCACAGGAGGGTGGCAGTCCCCCTTGTCGGGGAGTTTATATTGGGGTAGTAGCCCCCCCTTGGGATTTTTTTTTTATGCAGACCCAATAATAGTTAGGTGGACTCAAGGATGGGGGGAAGACTTAAGGATTGGGGGTAGACCTAAAGATGGTGGGTCAACCTGCCCATGTTTTTTTGCATGGTTTTGGGCATGATGGTTTTCTGCCCATGGTATTTTGCAGATCTGGTCAAGGGAACTACAGTTATGTTCTAGTCCAGGGTTAACAGATTGGGGCTTATGAATTCTCTAACATGTATATATATGTATTGTAACTTTGAAAGGAATATAATGAAAAATCAATCTAGTAGTCCCGGTTTTGGGATTTAGGGGAAAATCTCTATGTATATCTGTTTTATTTTCTCACCATTGTATCATTTTTTTTTTCTGTTTTAAGAATTCGTTTGTCGGTAATTTCTATATAGGGTTAAAACCTACATTTGGTATCAGAGCTATTTGAGCCTCAAGGGGACACGTTTGTTGCTGAGGGGTTTTTCTCAGTCCTGTAGTAGACCCTGTTACCGTGGCAGATCTGCGAAATTGATTCTTGCAGTGAAAGAAGATGACTAACAGTGGAAAGATAGAGATCAAGAAATTCAATGGACAAAGTTTTGAGTTGTGGAATCTCAAGATGGAGGATTTTTTGGTGGACAAAGATTAATGGGTAACGACAGATCTGGGTACTAAACCAACGACAATGTCAGCAGAAGGCTACGTGAAGTTGGATTAGAAGGCAAAGAGAACCATATGGTTTTGTATCTCAGATTCATTATTGTTGAATGGATCAAGGGAAGCTATAGTGAAGGCTTTGTGGGACAAGTTAGGGACTTTGTCCAATCTAAGTCTCTGGTGAACAAATTGTTCCTGTAGAAAAAGTTGTATGACCTTAGAATAAAGGATGGAGACTCAGTAATAGATCATCTGAACACCTTTAATACTATGGTAATCCAATTGTTATTTGTTGATATAAAAATTTCAGATGAAGATAAGTGCATCAGTTTGGTGTTTTCTCTGCCATATTCGTGGGATAGTTTGGTTGTTGCAATAGATATAAATACAACTACCTTGAAGTTTGATGAAATAGTCTCATCCCTATCAGAGGAGATGAGATAGAAAAATATGGAGAGCCAGAATGGAGATGCCTTTTTTGAATGGATGAGGGGAAGTTGCAGTGAAGGCTTTGTGGGACAAGTTAGGGACTTTGTACCAATCTAAGTCTCTGGTGAACAAATTTTTCCTGTGGAAAAAGTTGTATGACCTGAGGATGAAGGATGGAGACTCGGTAATAGAGCATCTGAACACCTTTAATATTGTGGTAATCCAATTGTTATTTGTTGATATAACAATTTCAAATGAAGATCAGTGCATCAGTTTGGTGTTTTCTCTACCATATTCGTGGGATATTTTGGTTTTTGTAATAGGTAGCAATACAACTACCTTGAAGTTTTATGAAATAGTCTCATCCTTGCTGTCATAGGAGATGTGATGGAAAACTATGGAGAGCCATAATGGAGATGCATTTTTTGTATGAGGACAGTCCCAAAAAAAAAAAAAAAAATCCTCGAATGGGACATATAAATCAAGAGGTAGATCTAAATCTCTAGGAAAACCTGTAAATATGTGTTGGAAATGCGGAAAGGAAGGACATTGCAAAAAGGACTGTAGATCTAACGCTCTTGAGAAAGGAAAGGGATCTGATGATGCTCCTTCTACAAAGGAAAAAACCACCTAAGATTAAGGTGGGGATGTGTATTTGGCTTCTTCTTCAAGTACACATGTAGATCATGAGGCATGGTTGATTAACTCATGTGCATCATTTCACTTCACTCCTCATACGAAGTGGTTCTGTGAATACGAGAAATATGATGGTGGTGATGTCTTCTTAGGGGATGAAAAGAAGGACAAAATCATCAGACGCGGAAAATTCAAGCTGAATTTGCAAGGTGGAAGGATTAAAACACTTCCTGGTGTTCTACATATTCCTGCATTGGCTAGAAATTTGATTTATGTAAGCAAGATGGATGATGCGGGTGTAAAAACAAGTTCATGAAAGATACCTACAAGGTGGTTTGAAGGGCACTGGTATTGATGCAAGGAGTTCAGATTGGAACTCTATACAATCTTCTCGATAGCATTGTTATTGATGGGTGCAATAGTCCTATGGTTCCTGAAAGTGGAGCACAAAACCTAGTGGTCTCTAGGGAAAATATCACATTATGGAATCAAAGGCTTGGACCTATTAGAGAGAAGGGCCTTCGAATAATGCATGGTAATGGTATTGTAGAAGGTATGTTTAATTACTCTATGGATTTCGATTTTTGTGACATTGTGCATATGGGAAGCATAATCAAGAGAGTTTCCCCTTTGGTGCTAAAGGACGAAAAGGATATTAGATCTTGTTCACAATGATGTGCTTGGACCTATGTTGGTTCCATCACTAGGTAAGTCTATATACTATGTATCATTTATAGATGAATTATGGAGAAATACATGGATATATTTCCTCGAGAAGAAATATGAATTCCTTGACAAGTTTAAAAAATTTAAGGCTCTGGTGGAAAATCAGGTTGAGAAGAAGATCAAGGTGTTGAGGACAGATAATGGTGGAGAGTTCTACAAGAAGGAATTTGAAGAGTTATGTAAGAAGTGTGGTATAGCAAAAAATAATACTACCCCATACACACCTCAGAAAAATGGAGTTGCAGAAAGAATGAACAAGACATTGATTGAGAAGGCAAGAAGCAATCTCAGTGGTGTCGGGTTAGGACAAAAATTTCAGGCAGAGGTGGTGGAGACAGTATGTTACCTGGTTAACAAATCACTTTCATCAATGTTGGAGGATAAGACTCCACATGAGGTATGGACTAGTAATAAACCCTATCTTTCACATCTGAGGGTATTTGGTTGTGATGCATATGTACATGTTCCAAAGGATAAAAGAACCAAGTTGGATAGTAAATCTGAAAGATGCGTCTTTATTAGGTATAAGCGTTGGCAGGAAAAGTTCCCTAAGGTGAGGGTTGAAAACCTCAATAGAGCAGAACAAGATAACCAACAAGAAGCATTGATACAATCATAACATGTGAATTATAAAAGTTGGGTTTAGAAATATACCTAGAGGTCCTATGTTTGATGACTATCTCACAGGGTCCAAACCCTATTTTTCCTCCAGAACAAACATACCTACAAGTCAATTCACATAAGCATACATATAACAGATAATTCAATGTGCATACATAAAATACATGTTAGATCATCATATTAAGCATATAAATCATGAATCATGAAACAATAACATATCAAGAACGAGACATGAGCTCCTTTATTGATTAACAACAATAGGTACAGGAAAGGTACAACTTGATCCAATCCATAGCACCGACGAAGCCTTCCTCTGGATTCGTCCAAACCAAGCCACAAAGATCACCTCTCTAACAAGTGAAAAAAGATGATATATAAGGATGATGAGAATCTATGCAAAGGAAACCAAGGTTTCCTAGAGACTAGGAGTGCATGAGGCATGGGATAATCAAACTTGATCCGGGGAGAAAAAAGAGGGTATAATGTCGATATCTTATCTCTTGATGTCATTAGGCCTACATAAGGGGTATATAAATACCACCTGAAATTGGTTAATTATGTTAGGCCACAGGCTCTTGTAGGTGGGATTTTGGTAAAACCCGTAAACCTCGCCCAAAAAATAGGATATTATTTTATTTTTTTATATTTTTAAAGGTATATGTGGGTGTAGTGTTATAGGACCCACGTATGTATGCGATTTAGTGTGGGCAGAGTCACGTATGGAATTTGAAATAATGTTTTTCATATAAGATCAAGTTTGCATGGGAAAAGGGTTGCCCAAGACCATAAAAGAGCATCCAATCTACATGAGTGTTGAATGATGCTATAACATATGCCCCCTAATATATGAGGTCAGCAGGGGTACATGATGGCTGAAATATATTAAGTATATATAGAGGATTCATTTGAGAATTTGGAATAATATCGTGAGATTCTATCCCATCGAATACCTGTGGAAGGAGTCAGAAAGAAAACTCATGTTTGAGGCAGGCATACCATGCTCATAAATAGTAAAGCATGTTCATTGATCAAGTATAAAGCAGATCCAAAATGTATGCATAAGTGTCTAGAAAGAGCTGAAGAATACATAATTGATCATCATATCATAGCCGCAAAGGAACATAACGGAGCTAGTCGCAATATCACATATAGAAGAATGTATGATCAATGATGCTAGAAGACCATCTAATCAATGATGTTTCATAATTTATCCTCATTATTGGCTTGATGGGGCCTAACCCAAGTTCAACATTAGCTGTGCCAACCAACAAAACCCTAAACTGTTGGCCCTTTCGATAACACCCCGCATAGTGCAAGCTACAGTCTTACCCAAAGCAGTATTAGGGGATGACATAACCAAATTTCTACATCCATAGGTATGTGTGATGGGTTCCTACGACTTCTAGGGCTTAGTTTTATCTTCACAAACCCTAACCATTTCGGAACAGTTAATAACAGTAAATCTCATCAACAACAATTATATCTTCACGAAGGTCATTAACTAGTCATAACATTCATAATTTATACTGATCTACCACTTTCGCGCATTAGATAAATATTTATTCATATACTTCCATATACAGAGCAAACACACATATTTGCATAAATAAATACAGATGAATAGATATGCAAAGTATGGATCAAAATTGTCTTTATTAGATGTGATCTTCAAAGTACAAACTCTTCTTCCCTGCGCACTCAGCTGCAGGGGCCTTCCCCTTCGCCTAAGTATAGGAAACAGACCTTCTTTCCTTAGCTTACTTGTCCAAACAATAATCTTCTAATCTTTGATCATGTCCTATACTCGCTATGACTCTTCTATTTATAGCCTTTCCTTTTACAATACCATGGTCCGCGAACCATGGGCGGATCTCAAAACCTTCTTAACAATTAACAACCTAAGGGACTAAATCCCCTTTGATTCTTACTATCTTTGCACTCCTCTTCCACAAATCACAGAGACTTTACATTTTTACAAAAAGGAAATAAAAAATTAACCCCAAGGACACCATCCCAATAGGCCCCTAACACAATTTGGTGACTCGTCCTCAAGTCACTCAGCTGGCATTTCAATCTTTGATTGGAGTTCATGGAACTTCAACTTCAAAACCTGCAAATCAGTTGTGCCCTGCGTAGATGCCTGCTACACTTCCTCGACCAATTTCTTTGTAGTGGGGCCTTCCACTGCGAGGCCCATGGTCCTTTGAGTTTGTTGCATTCCCTTAAGCTTGCTTTCCATTGACATAGTTAGCTGGCTGGCCTCCTCTATCTAAGGTTGTGTTCTTTCCATAAGAATGGCCTCTTTCTAGAACAACTCTTCAATTTCATTCTGAAGTTAAGTCCCTTCTTGTAGTCTTGTGAACCACTACATTAATGCCAAAGTGTGAGAAATCAATCTAATCTCATCGAACTACCATTGTTTTTCTCTAAGGTCTATGCCAATCTTCTGCATAGTGGGGTCCTCCTGCAGAGACATCCATAATTCCATGGCCTACTCGAACAACTATGTGCAGCCCTTGGTCGTTGCATCTAATGTGGCCATTCCTTCCTTTATAGCAACTCAGCACTTCTCTCGAACCTCTGGCGGAGTTGTTGGCTGCAGCTTCAATTGCAACTCTGAAATCTGTAGTTGTAACTCAAATTGGACTTGGTCAATTTTATCTTTCAACTCTTTGACCACCATGGCCAGCTTGTGGATTTTTTCTGTCGACGCTCCATCCCGCTCGCTTGACCTACACTCACTTTTAGTCGAATTGTCTAGATCTACAGATCACGCAATCCTTTTGCACATTTCCCAGCGCCTCCTGGTATTGCTGCTCAAACTGGGTCCATAATTTTGTTGTAGCGTCTCGGACCTTGTCACTAATTTCATTTAATTCCACTTCAGTGATGACTAAGAGATCCACATGGGTGCATTTATCCGACTTGTTTCTTCTGCAGCCCTGAGGTTATCTCCTTAGTTCTTTTCTTGACGACAAAGGGGGTTTCCTGCTCCGTGCCCCCGCCCTCTTCTGCATCTGACCCTTCTTGGTCCTATGTGTGCTAAGAGTCAGACTCCTCAACATCAATTGTGGTTTGCTGGGCCACTTGCTCTTTGTTAGCAGCTTCCTTGGCAGTAACTTCCTTAGTTGCAGCCTCTTTCCGTTGTGCAGCTTTCTCCCGAGTTGTAGTCTTCTGAGCTTCCTTCTGTTTCTCTGCTGTTGAGGTCTGCGCAGTGGTATATTTTGTTGCCTTTCTCATTCATGTGCCTGGATCTGATGGGTAAAGCCACTCTTCTGGACATTTACCTACAATCTCTGCGACATCCACCTCGCCAACAAGATAAGGCAACTTATTCCATATCTTCTTTAGATCCCTTCTGGCACAAATATATACATTATGGAAGTCAGGCTTGGAGTCAATGTAGGGCTCATACTGATCATGTAAGGTAGGTGATAACCTCGGCCTCTGGCTGATCACCACGCCCAAATCCATCTATACCAGCACCAAGAAAATCTTGGCCTTTGTGACCTATGCAGGGTCCTTCGTTGCCCAGAGTGAAGCGAACTCCGCTGCCTCCAGAAGGACTGATTCTTGAGGAGGGAATTGGTTGTCCTTCGGTTTCCTCCATGCTACTAATGCAATCAATAGCAGTAACTAGGCATAATGAAATGCCTTACCCTCATTCTGGGCCTCCAAATAGTTCTCCAAGAAATCTTTGCACAAGTACTGAGCCCAGTTGTATTGGATTCCTTTAGCGCACTACGTAGCCAAAGAGATCACAAGTACCAGAACCACATCTGCGCGGCACTTCTGCATGATCTTGCATGCCAATATTTGTACAGAGAACTACACTGCGGGATCTGAAATGGAGCATATGGAATATTCACGTGATTTTTAAATCTACCTGAACTCACTCTTCATCTGATCTGTGAGTTTCTTCTCCTACATTTTCCCTCCAAACGCTTCTGCTAGATCCACACCTTGATAGGGCAATAAGGTGATCTGGTGGATCAACATATCTGTAATTGGGATGGTTCCTCCCAGCCAAAGACACCCATCATGCACCAAAGTCAGTAATTGTCAGACACATACTATGTTAATAATGGTGCAACACAAGTGTGGCACCTAGAGCATGTTTAGGAGGCCCACAGCCTCAACACCTGTGACCCACTTCATAGGTTCTAATCTGGTAACCCCAGTTTCCTCATAGTAGATCTTTGACAAGTAATTGGTCGGCACAAGCTAAGGGAACTTCTCATGATCTCCCAAATCCCAGTCCTCCAGCTTGAGCATCAAAATGTAGCCCAACAATGTACCCTCAAACACCACCTTTTCTAGAAGCAGTGGTGTAGAAACCATAATTTTGACATCGTTCGAGTCCTTACACACCTTAGTTGTGCCCTTGCATGGTGAGATATACTTTGAGAGCTGAGTCATAGTCTTATCCCCCTCAACATCCATCTCCTCAATCCCTCCACGCAATTCTTCTTTATCCAAATCAAGGAGCTCAGTTGGTTGCTACGCTCTATCCATCTTCCCCTTCTAGCGGATTTTCGTGGGAATTTTTCACGGTGATTACCTCACTGAAACCTGTTGTGGTTTCTTCTACTTCTTCTTAGTTGCATAGGTCTTAGGTCTAAGAGACCTAGGCGTCGTAGTTTGAAATCTCATAAGAACAGAGGGTGTTGCTTCAAAGGGTGTTTCTTCTGTTGTAGGGGGAGTTGCAGTCATTCTCTCAAATATGTTCTTACGATGCCAATCAGGCAAGTTGGAAAACTCCGGTTGTGTTAGAATTTCCTCCCAAACCTTCTCAAAGATACAACACTCATCCTCGTAGCAAAGTTTAAGGAAAACTTGTTGGAAGCAAAGTGTTCGAATGCGGGGCAGCATGCCAAATTTATAGGTGATTTCGAATTTGAATCCAACTATTCCCTCCAAATTATCATCAATAATGCATCCTTGGTGGTAGATTTTCAAAGATTTACCCCATGAATGCACCATCCCCTCTCCTGCTAACGAAAATTTTTCCATCCAATCATCTACAGTGCTTCCAACAACTACTTTTTGACCAGGCTACACGGAACCAACCTTTGTGACACAGCTCCCCTTAGCGCCCTACTTTCTTCCATTGCACGGCCCTCTTACTTCATCTTTCCCATTTTTGGGCAGTGTAGTTTATAGTCTCATACTTCCTTGCAGCTGCCTGGAGTACTAAGACTATCCCGCCATCATATAGTCATTGTGCAAGGGCGAGATCACCCTTGTACAACTTCAATCGACTGACATTGACTCTACCTGGAAACACTTCTCCATTCATCTTCGCGATTTGAACTATGCCACCATCTATAATTTCTTTTACCACATAGGGTCCTAGCCAATGCATTTGAAACTTTCCAGGAAATTTCGTAAATTTTTTGTCATATAGTAGTACCAAATCATCAACCTGGAAGGCGTGTTTCTTTATATGTTGATCATGCCATGCCTTTTCATGCTCCTTTTGTACCTGTTGGTGAAATCCTGCTAAGAACCGATCCTCCTCCAATTCCATCAGCTACGCGAGATGCTCCTCCATAGTATCGTGATCAGCCATATCGGTCAGTGCTGCAATCCGCACATAAGACTGTTGGTATGCGCATATCCCAGTCATTCCGCTTCACGTTGCAAACCTTTGTTAAAAGTGCTCTCCACGTACCAAGTCATAAAGGTGGGATAGTGGTACTGCATAAACTTGGGTGCCAACATATAAATATGTTGATGTGATGAACTACAACATATAAAGGTGGGAGTTTTCACTGGTAGAAAATTGAAGGAGCTGTCAAGTGAACCAAGATGTTGACACAACCCGAGGTCATCACCGACCCACTGATGGTACATTTCTACACTATGGGAATGAATGAGCTAAAGTCAACCATGTGAGAAATCGTTTGATTACTAGTCATTAATGGATACCACTAACAAATGTGAGACAACTCACCAATAATGATAATGAGTGTCCAGGTACCCCGATACAATCTAGCAATTGCGAATAAATGTGTTGAATTTGAACACTTGAAAGAATCTACCAATCAGGAGACATTAATGTATTATCACTATTGACAGCGAAGGAGTTTTCCACTGATGACTGCAAACCCTAAGGTACTGAAAAAAGGAATCTAGACCTTATTCCTGGAGAAATGAGTAGGATTCAATGGGAAAAGATTCGCTCGAAGGAAGGCATTAAGGAATCCCACATCAACCAGCCCGAGTGTAACCGCAGGCCAACAATTTGGAAGAATTCAAAAAAAGAGAGATGAAGTAACCATTCTGAAGTACATCTCTAGCATACATAAGATGTAGCTAGCGCACGAAAAAAATCTTTTAAACCAACCAATAATGAAATTTGACGTAAAGGCGAGGAATCCACCAATAGGGTCAAATGGAAACCAAGGTATTGCATGAATCCCAATGTGTGATAATGTAAGATGATGTCAAACACAAGGGAAATGACTCAATCAAAGACCCATGATATTTGGTCGAAGTTGAGCACAAGGTCACCTATCAATGATGTAAATAGGGCCGGGGTGCTACTCAAGGTCTTCTCTCAGAGCAATTTTTCGGAGTCGATAAGAATAGGCCCGCCAGTAAGAATTCAACGGAGACCTTCTAACCAGCATGAGTGAAGGACCAAATAGATTATGTCATATTGAAGATAACTTGACAGGCTAAGTATGGCTATCAAAAATGAGTTAAGAGACACCGTAGAATGGTCGACACAAGTTTACTTCCCTTGAATAAAATCATGACTTGATGTGACTTTATGGTAGCATAAAATAACTTTGTATATGTTTGAAATGCTTGAGGAATTAAAAAACTCTCTGTATGATTGGAAGAGATAACCAACCAGAGGAGGACTGACTCAAAAACAAGGTTATGGCTTCCCTAAAGTCAAACTAAGTCCCATCCCAAATGGAGGAAAGACTCATTTTAAGTGCTTTGTTCAAGGGTGACATGACTGACTCTTATTGAAATCAAATAATGAAGAAATTATCCTATTCCTGTTCTTTTTTGGAATATATAATTTTTTTTGTCTTTTTCATATTTTAAAGCCTAAATAGAATAAAATAATGCCTATAGTACAATGGAGAGAACGATTGTTAAGGGTAAATACACTAGTTTCTGGGACTAGAACATTCCTATGCTCAATGCAAGGTGGCGGATGTTGGTCATCGACACTTGGAGGATGTTCTTTCCACGGAAAAAGGGTGTCAAGTCGCAAAAGCTAATGAATGCATGGTTTGAACTTGTAGAAAATTCATGGTCAAAAGTGGCTTATACATGAGTCAAAATCAAGCTAGCTTAAGGCTAAAAGGTACAAGTCAATAGCCAATGTAGTAGTACAACTCAACACATGGGAACCTCTAGGGTATAACTCCAGAAAGATAGCAAAGAAGGAGAGAGAATGAGGCTTCAACACAAAGTCATGGCGGGACTAAAGAGGACTCTCGAGCCTACAAAATACTTACAACATGGGCGACATATGCTAGTGAGGATCTAACTAGGAAGCCCATGGAATGAGAGGATCTACCACTATGTTACGGTTTTACAAGACGATGAGTGAAAGTGGTTAAAAATCGCAACATAATGGGGTCCACCCTATGGTAAAATATCGCAGTATGAGGTCAAGATGCATAATGCAACAAAAAGGTGATATGTCTTAACCTATATGCCAGTTTAGAAAATGATACCTACCATGATAGGTCAGGGATCGTGGAGTCAAATCGTCTAAAAAACATCACTAAGTCTTCGTTACCCTGAAAAATAACCTCTCCAAACACTTCAAGCAAAAAGTCAAAAGTTCATAAAATTATAAAAATTAAAATAATGAACTTTAAAAAGTGGGTTTTTAAATTTTTACTATAAAAAGAGCTTTTGGACACACCCCAATTCATTTTCACCATTCAAGTGTTGAGAAGAAGACTATTGGAGCAAATTTGGGCAAAATGATCCGATCAAATCCACCGATGAATTCATCACACACAATCTCCAGGTAATTCTTATCCTTAACTTATCCATTTGATTGAAGATTTCATGATTTAAATCAATTTTATGGAGGGATTTTTTGTTTTCAAAAAAATCTCGGTGTGAACACGGATTGATAATTTGAAATCCGTTTATAGAAAGCCCTATACACGATTTTTCTAAGGGAAAGTCACTTTTGTACGCAATTTTCACTTACAAAAGTCACGTATGTGCAAAGTATGATTGAGAAACTCAATTTCTAAAGAATGAAATCCATCAATTTTGCGCGATGTCGATCATTTGGATAGAGAGAGAGAATAGTGATGTTGAAAATGAAGTTTTAATGATCAAGAAGCATCGGATGGATTAAAAAATTGTGGATTGCTTAAATTCATCATGATACCCAACATGAGAACATAGACTCGATTGTTGAAAATGTTAATTTATTATTGGGATCCAGAGCAAGATTTATTCATCATAGATCATATGCTTTTACAAATCGAATTAGAAGATATCTACTTCATAACAAGACTTTCCCAAAGGGGAGAAGCAGTTGACTTGGAAGGGAAGGCCCATGGAGGCCTTGACATTGCTGATTATATTGTTGTATATTGTTCACTAGAGACTAACAAGGTCGGATCACAAGTTCCGATAAAGGAATCACAAGCCTGCCAATCAAAATAATCATTTTCACCATTGCTAGGGTAGCAGGTTCAGCCTCATTGCATCAAGCTTCATGACCTGCTATGTTCTTGGAAGTAGAATGACTAAGACCAGTAGTCTATGATTGGTGTACAGAGCTCTTGACCAATATGAAGAAACAATTGACATAAGTTAGACATGCTAAAACAAAGAACTTTGGATATGGTAACATCCTTTGCTCATTTTTCTTTGAGCGGATTCTGACACTGCGACCTAGAGTAGCTATTGCCATCAACAATCCTAGAGATCCTGAAAGGCCAGATGGGCAGATTTGATCAAGTGACTTGGTAGAGGCAAAGTCACTCAAGCAGCCTTCGATGACGAGTTCTTCCATTGGTGGGAGCAAAAATTCATGACCATAGAGGATTACCCCTATGCAGGTTTAGACTTCCAAGAGGACCTAGAGCTATTACTGCCAGAAGGAGCTGCATGGGGCAGCATTGGTAAAAAACAATATTTGTAACTTATTCGGTTTTTTTTTTTTTTTTTTTTAATATAATCTCAAGAATTTCAAAGCATTTTTTTGTGAAACAAAAATCTTACAAAATTAAATGATCATGATACAAATATTGGACCAGTGAGACTTGAGGGTCTACTGAGGCATAGGCGTCGCGACAGAGATGTGGAGAGAGCAGTAGTTGAGACTGAGAGAGTTCTTCATGTTGTTCAAAGGAACTTGGAGAGTTTGACTCTCCAGGTTCCAATGGAAGTAGTAGAGGATCTCCTTGAGGCTATAAATAGATGAGTGGTTGGAGTACCACAAGAGTGGGTGTGACTCTTCCGATGAGTGGCAAATGTCATCGTCTTATTCTGAGATGCTCATCCAAGGCAAGGCCTACAGCCTTAGATTTTAGATTAATGATATTTTTAATATATGGACATGATCGGGCTTAAGCCCTAATTTTGTAGTACATTTGTCCACCTTTTGTAATATTTCGACATATTATATCTATCGATATATAGATATTTCGTGATGATTCAATCATATATATAAGTTATTTTGTGATATTTTGATTTAATGAGATGCATGATTAAATGTCAATCCAATGATTAGTTAGCTATAGAATCATCAAATGCATGATCTGATCATGGAATATGAATTGAAGTAATAAATATGAATGATCTTTGCAATAATCTTACTCTCAGAAATTGGTGATGTAATAAAGGATCCCTCACATGATGAATGTTATTTAATTGAGACATAACCAATTGTGAATCCAAATAAACCATTAATTATTTAGTACCATAATATATTTCTTCATATAGTAAATTGATAACAGAATTGTACTCAGCCATATTATTAGAAGCAGGATCAATACATATTCCTCTTGAGACTAACAACTGACCAAATGTATAATATATTACCCAAGCTGCGGAAGATAATTATGGGTATGTCTACTAGCACCATCTGTGAATACTAAATACAACAAATCACCCATCGAAACCTACCAAGGAAGATCAAAAAATATCATCGTCACCACAAGACCCATAGACAAAAACAAAAGACTATGTACAATATTTACAAAACAAAACAAATTCTAGGAAAGAGCCCATGCATAATACTTCTTGAGATAGAGCCCATTTTTGGGCTCCAACAACACATTTCCTTCAAAGTCAACCAATTCATACGCACCCTTATTCAAGACCTTTTTAACAATAAAAGGATCATACCACATCGGTTTGAATTTTCCTACCCCCAAGGTGTCTTTATCTTGGTCATAAACCAAAACAAGGTCACCTTCAGAGAAAACCATAGGTCATACAGTCTTGTCAAACTGGGCTTTTACTCTTTTCTTATGAGCTTCATTCATTGTGGCTGCATCCTGATGCTACTCACCGAGATGTTCCAAATGAATGAGGCATTCTTCAAGACTTGAGGTGTCTAGAAGAAGTTGGACTGCCAATTCGAGAGATGGAATTTCACATTCTACAAGAAATATTTATTCCAACCCATAAACCAATTGAAAAGGAGTAAAACTCGTAGCAGTCTTAACATACATTCGGTATGCCCAAAGTACAGAATATAGTATGATGTGCCAGTTGGACTTAGCTTGATTGATTGTCCTTTACAGGAATATAGTCTTAAAGGATTTATTGACAAATTTTACTTGTCCATTAGCTTGAGGATAATAAGGAGATGAATGCTCTTGCCGAAATCCCAACTTCAAATCCAAATCAGACATCATCTTATTCTGGAAGTGACTACCATGATTAGTGACAATCTCTTTAGAAATATCGAAGCATGAAATGATTTGATTGAATAAGAAAATATTTGTTGCCTCACCATAGTTGTTAAAAGTAGGCATATATTTGACCCACTTAGTGAAGTAGTCTACTTCTACGATAATATACTTGTGGCCCTTAGCGAAAACGGGGTTATAAGTAGTAAAATCAATACCCCACTTAGTAAATGGATAAACAATGAAGCGTGCATTTTTCGAGTATAAAATTGACAAGGATGGCATTTCTCAACTGCTTCAATACAATCTTTGAAAATCGAGGGCCATAAATAAATTTCATGCAAGATTTTTTAGGTTGAAGCAAGCCCGTATAGATGACCTCCACAATCTCCACTATGGCAGTGATTCAAAACTGACTCAGCTTCTTCTAAGGTTAAACAATGTCTAAGGATTGAATCCATTTCACGATGGTATAAAGTATCACCAATGATAAGATCATTTTTAGCCAGTTGCCACAACTTACGGCGTTCATCCTTGGCAAAATATTGAGGAAACTTCAACGTTTCAAAATTTATGATGATATCTCCATACCAAGGATATTGTGAGGACAGAAGAAAGAGATGCTCATATGGAAATGATTCTTCATAAATAACATCTCCTTCACAACGCAATTTTGAAATCAGCTATGCAAAAACTAAATATTTCTACGACTTAACTAACATAAACTCAAGATCAAAGTCTTGCAAAATGAAAATCCATTTATTGTATTTGCCCCCAATCACTCGCCTACTGAGAAAAAATTGAAATGGGTTGACATCAACCAATACAAAGGTTTTTCTTAGCATAATGTAATGACGAAATCGCTGGATAGAATGAATTGTTGCCAAAGCCAGTTTCTCAATATGAGAATACCTAAGTTCAGGACCAACTAAGTCATGACTCAGATAATAAATCACATGCTCCCTAAGGGCATTATCTTCCTTAACCATAACCATACCAATAGTTGATTCTGTTGTTGCGAGGTACAAGAGGAAATCTCTGCTATAATCAAGTGGACTCAGAAGAGGAGCAGAGTTCAATGCATTTTTTAAAGCATCGAGTGAGCATTGAGAAAAATTGTCCCAAACAAATGGAACTCCTTTCTTAAGTAAAGGCATAAACCCTTTTGTGATCTCAGCATAGTTTACGATAAATCTCCTTAAAAAATTATCTTTTCCTTAGAGACTTTGAAGTTGATGGATACTTGACGGGGGAGGCAACTGAAATATTGCCTCAACCTTGAAGGGGTCAACATGAACCCTTTCATTAGACATGATGAATCCCAATAACTAACCAGATGTAACTAGGAAAATTCATTTATTAGGGTTCAACCAGATTTTATAGTAATGACATCTCTAAAAAACTAAACGAAGGTGTTTTGGATGTTTCGTTGTCTTGCAAGAGCAAGCAGCTAAATTATCTTAATTATCTTCAATTATTACTTGATGTCATGGAAAGCATAGGGCATAGCTCACTGAAAATTAGTCCCAACATTTTTAAGGCCAAAAGGCATTTTCCTGTATGCAAACGTACCCTAGGGGAAAATATGTTGTCTTATGTTGATCTTTAGGGCAGAATGTTATTTGATTGTATCCAGAAAATCCATCCATGAAGGAAAATATTTCATTTCCATCACACTGATAAATAATATGATCAATAAACTGAGTGGGGAGATTGTCTTTAGGACGAGCTTTATTCAAATCCTTAAAATCGATGCATACGCGGATTGTTCCTTGCTATTTATCAATAGAGACTAGGTTTGAAACCCATTTAGTCAAAGGAACAGGGTAGATGAAACCTGCCCTAAGAAGCTTCTCTACCTCAGCGTTAATAGCCGCAGTGTTGACACCTAATATTTAGGATTAGGTAAATCCATGTAGATATTGTAAATAGAAAATAAGAAAAAATAGAAAATGAAGAAATACTAGGAGATGAAACCCAAGAGTATCTCCATCCATGTATATATCTATGATAAATATTAATGCAAGGACACAATTTGATTTGAGGAGTTACCTCCTGGTCTGACATGGTATCAGAAGCAAACCCTTTTTTTGGCTTCATTTATGCCCTTGTAACTCCCTCATGCTTCTATTCTATATATTTTGCAAAACTTCCTCTATTCTGCATATTTTTGCAAAACTGACACCTTTGCCTTCCAATCAATGATACCTCTCAAAAGCGAGCCCAATGACCAACATTGACATACGACATACCAAGTCTATGGAGGATCCCATGATGACCATTGTATGTGCACTATGTTTCCCTCCTCTCACCTCCATTTACTTCCCTCCTCACACCTCCATTCACTTCCATACTCATACCTTTGAGCCCATGGTTGCAAAATCCCAGCGCTTTCGGGAGACTCATCACACCTCCATTTGCACGCCTCCCTCCACCAGCATGCTCTACAACTCCTTTCCGCCATACCTACTACACAATGGGTTGTCACAACATCGAAGACTGCAAGGGTATTATAATCTCCCTCAAGTGCAAAGTCAGGCTCATTCATACCCAAACCCACCCTTGTCCAATGCGTTGAAGCTCCTATCAATTGGGTTTTGAAATTTGGTGCTTGTTACCAAAGAAATTTAATTTTCTCGGTAATAGAGACCAACCTTCCAGACTATTCTAACTATGATGGCGTTGTAAATTCACAGCTACAGGTATGCCCCACGGTCATGGTGCTAAAGTTATTAAATTTTCTCAACGGACTATCTGACGTCATTTGTTCAAGTTCTAAATGAAGTTCTTTTACTACTTCGATTTTCCAAGTTCCACAACACAAGTTCAAGATGTGAAATTTTTGTGTGGTGAATGTATTGGTTGGTATATAGTGTGAATGTGTGTTTTTATATGTTAGATGGTGGATATATAATACATGACTTTTGAAGACTGTATGCTCCTTTATGTGTTGATTTTTTAAGGGCCATATTATATATGGATAATATAGGTGATGATGTTTTGGAGACATGACCATTGAATTTTATTACAAATACATCAAATTTTTGTGCAACCATTGAATTTTTTTTAGGCCAAATCAGTTTTTTATGATGCATTCACTAATTTCTATTGTGGGAGTGGTTCTTAATGGAAAGGAGAACTATTTTGAGTGGTCCTGGAAGATAAAGCACACCCTCATTTTCAATTATTTGTGGAAAGGGGATTGTGAAGGAGAAGGAGGCAATGCACCTGAAAAGCCCACTTCAGATAAGGAGCTTTCCATTTGGGAAAACAAGAACAACAAGGCATATGCCTTCATTGCACTGTCAGTAAATGAAGAGGTGAGTCGCCACATTTCTCCATTTTCAAATGTTTTTGAAGCCTTAAATAAGTTGAAGGAATTGTATGACTCACACTCTAAACTTGAATTTGTTCAATTGATGATTAAGTTGTTCAATCTTGAATTGAAAAATGATGACACTCTTGCCTTATCATCATAAGTAAGATCAATTATGCATGATATAAAAGCCACTAGTGTTGAGATAGATATTCCTATTATAGCTTATGTCAAGGCACTATATCCCACTTATTCACATTATCTTGAGTCATTGCAAGCAAGCGGAAACCTTAAGGAGATTACCTTTGACTCCCTTGAAAAGAAGTTTGCTGAGAGAGAGAAGGATTTTGGGAAGAAGATAGTTCCTGAGTCTACTGAAGAAATTGTATGCCTTTCACAAAAGGAGAATAATCATGCACAATAATCTTCTAGAGGAAGAGGTGACTGCAGAGGAAGAGGAAGAAGGAATTTTAGAGGTAGGGGGGCAGACAGTTCCAAGGAGAAAATTACGATCTTCAGTGCATGTGTTGCAATAGAGATGGAAATGATGCATCCACATGTAAGTTTCCTTGGGACGGAATTTAGAACGAAAGAATTTAAGGGAAAGGCAAAGAACTTGAATCCTCTCATTATGTTGTGGCTCATTGTAACATTGGAGTAACTGAAGACTTATTCAATGCTTCACTTGGTTCATGGAAAGATGATTGGTTGATTTATTCAGCAGTAGCTTTCCACATGAATTTCAGTAGAGATTTCTTTGAAGAATTCACTGACAATGTTGATGGAGTAGTATACGTTGCAGACAAGTAAAAACTCAAGCCATCAAGGCTTAGCACCATCAGGCTCAAACTTCCTGGTCTTTCAGACTTTCTTCTACACGATGTTCTATACCTCCTGGAGTTAAGGAGAAACTTGTTGTCTTTGGTCCACATCCACCAGTAAGGACACTCCGTTCATATATTTTATGGCAATTTTAAGACCATAAAAGCATCAAATCTCTCACTTGTCATGATGGAGAGAGAAGAAGAAAGACTTCTAAAGCTGCAAGGTACCTCTGCTCGTGCACAAAACTTTTCATACATTTCTCACTATGATGAAGGTACATTTCCCTCAATTCTTTTATGGCAATCTAGATTTGGACACTTGAACTATGGAAACCTTCGTTTGTTGAAGAAAAATGGTGTTATTGGTTTTCTTACAATTCCTAGGAAATTTAAGCAATGTGATGCTTGTATTCTAGGAAAGCACAACAGACAATGTTTTCATTATTCTCATTCCAGAGCACATAGAAAACTTGAACTCATTCATTCAGATTTATTTGTCCCAATTCTTGTTCCTTCTACAAATGGTAATAAATATATGATCACATTTATTAATAACTACACCATAATGTGTTGGGTTTGTTTATTGAAGAACAAATCTAATGCTTTTCAAACATTCAAGAACTTTCATGCATGGATTGAAAAGGATGCACAATCTCATATTGGCTCTATTCACACTGATAATGGAAAAGAATACACTTCAAATGAATTTGAAAATGATCTTCGCTAGCATGGGATCAAACATCAAATAACTATGTCTTATAATCCGCAACAGAACAGAGTAGTTGAAAGAATAAACTTGACAATCTTAAACATGGTACGTTCCATGTTGTTTTTAAAGAATGTTAAACTAATACATTTTTATGTGTTGTGTAGATAAAGAATAGGTGTCCATCTAATTCTATCAAAAACAAGACTCCCTATGAAATTTGGTATGGCCACATTCCTTCGGTAAGGCATCTCAGGGTTTTTGGTTCCACATGTTATGCCTTGATACCTAAGGAACAAAGAAACAAAATCGGTGCAAGGAGTTGCAAGTGTATCTTATTGGTGTATTCAAATACCTCCAAATCATACCATCTCTATGATGAAGTGAACAAGAAATTTATAATATCTAGAGATGTGATATTTCTTGAATCTTCCAATATTGACAATGTTCTTGAGTGGCAACTTGATCGCTTGGATAGATTCATACATGAAAAATATTTTCAAGGGTTTGATATTCAGATTCCACATCATAAGGGGGGGATTCCTATACTGGATCAATTTGTGGAATCTTCTTATGAAGCACTCTCTCCCCCTCATGAAGCTCTAGCCACTAATGACACTTTGAGTGATGTGATTGATAGAATTGGGAGAATAAATATTGATTTAGACCCAATTCAGTCAACTGAGCAGCCTGGGCCATCTCAGAAAGGTCCTCCAAAATGGTTGACGAAAACACTCAAAAGTGTTCATCCTTGTGAGGTTGGAAAGATAGGAACAAGAATCTCAACCAAACAGAATGGAGGTGATGAATTATGATTCACTTGTTGATATGGATGTGTCTTATGATTGTG
The DNA here is from genome assembly GCA_000404065.3 of Pinus taeda. Lineage (NCBI taxonomy): Eukaryota > Viridiplantae > Streptophyta > Pinopsida > Pinales > Pinaceae > Pinus > Pinus taeda. Next base: position 42,673 of record APFE031301994.1, read on the forward strand.
AACTGAATTTGTCTACAGATTTTGAACCGACGTCCTTTAGGGAAGTCATTTCTCATGATGAATGGAAAGAAGTGATGCAAAAAGAATATGGTTCCTTGATAAAGAATGGAACCTAGAAGCTAGTTGATCCTCCATTAGGAACCAAACCAATAGGCTACACGTGGATCTAAGAACAAGTATAAAGCTTATGGCTCACTTGAGAAGCACAAAACCAAGCTTGTGGAAAAATATTTTGCACATAAAGGAGGGGTCAATTATAAGGATACTTTTCCCCCCATAGAAAAATGGGCTACCATCCGAACACTGTTTTCCTTGGCAGCACATAATGGTTGGAAATTCCATCAAATGGATGTAAAAACTTCTTTCTTGAATGGAGATCTAAAAGATAATGTTTTTATGTCCCAACCAGAAGAATTTGTTGTGAAGGGCCAGGAACATAAAGTACGCAAGCTTGTAAAATCCATTTATGGCCTCAAGCAAGCTCCATGAGCCTGGTACGAGAAGTTAATTGAGCATCTTCTGAAACTCAACTTCAAACATTATGATCTTGATGATGCAACTTTGTTTGTCAAAAAAGTTGGAAAATATTTATATATCTTGTGGTGTATGTAGATAATATTTTGATGACTAGGAACAATGAGAGATGTATTTCATCCATAAGGAAGGAATTGAGGAAAGGTTTTGAAATGTCAGACTTGGGCTATGTTCACTATTATCTTGGTATTGAAGTAACTCAATCTTCGAAGTTTATATTCCTCTCTTTGAAGAATTACATGAGAGATCTGTTGAACAAGTTTGGCATGACTGAGTGAAATCCTTTAACTACTCCAATGGAACAAAATTTAAAACTCACATATAGAAGGAAAATAATTTGAGGATGCAACAAAGTATAGACATCTTGTAGGAAATCTCAACTACCTAACTACTACCAGACCAAAAATTGCATTTCTTGTTGGAACCCTCTCTAGGTTTATGCAAAATCCTTGTGATGGACATTGGTCTGCTGCAAAAAGAGTTCTAAAGTACTTGAAAGGAACTCAAAACTTTGGACTTAAGTATACAAAGGTGGGCGACTTAAGCTTTATTGGATACTCTGATTCAGACTTCGATGGAGATAAAGAAACTAGGGTATCTACTTCAAGTTATGTTATGAGGCTTGGATCAAGAGTTGTCTCCTAGAGGTCACACAAACAGTCAGTTCCAACAGATTCCAAAACTAAGGCAAAATATGTGGCAACAAATGAAGCAACAAAGAAAATTGTGTGGCCTAAGAAAAATCTGGAATATTTGTAAGAGAAGCAAGTGCATTCAAATCCTCTCATGATTGAAAACACTTCTACAATAAATTTGGCCAAGAAACCAAAGTTCCATGATCGAATGAAGCACATCAATACAAAATACCATCTTGTTTTACATCATGTTGAGTCCAAGACAATTCACCTACACCATTGTTCCACAAATGAGCAGATTGCAGACATCTTCACCAAAGCACTTGGAAGAGAAAAGTTTGGAAGATTTAGGATGATGCTTGGACTCACCAACATCCCTTTAGATTAAGGGGGAGAATGTTGACACCTAATCTTTTGGATTAGGTAAATCCATGTACATATTGTAAATAAAAAATAAGAAGAATTAGAAGATGAAGAGACACTGGGAGATGAAACCCAAGATTCTCTCCCTCCATGTATATATATATATATAATATATATATATTATATATATATATATATATTATATTATATATATATATATATATATATATATTTATATATTATATATATATATATATAATATGATCAATCTTAATGCAAGGACATAATTCAATTTGAGGAGTTACCTCGTGGTCTGATACGCAGCTTTCCTAGGATTAATCGGTCGAAGCTTTTGTCATATAGGCTTTGCAATTTTGTAAGTCTTGATCTCGTGTTGAACGATCAAAGGATCAATTCCAAGCATTTTTTCATAATACCAAGTGAATACATCTCAAAACTATTTAAAGATATCGGTATAGATTTTGATTTCTTTAGGGGAACACTCAGCTCCAATGAAGATATTATCAATAACATTGGGATTCCTAGAAATGTTCACCAGAATGGTTTCCGAGATATTAGACATGTTACCTTCAGAAAAAATATGTGATGGAGCCCAAGGGTTTAAAATTTTATGAACACTTCCACTCGAGGAAGGACTCGACAAATTGGATTCAACTTCATGCAAGTCAGGGAGAAAATAGGACAGATGATGCAAATCCTCCCACTATCTTTCTACACCATTCATTGCTTCTAAATTTTCCTCTTCAGATGGTAAAACAATATCAAGGCAATCCATAGCTGAAGTAGAATCAATTGCCCAGACTGGAGCCACATCACTATCCACGTCCTTTGATGGGAGAGGGATGGGATGAGAATCTATAAAATTCACAATAAATTGATACGCAATTTCCACTGCATATATGGGACAAGCCATTCCACCCACTTTCCCTTCTTCTAATGTGGCAGTAGGAGGGGGAAAGGGTCAAGGATCTGAAAAATAATGAGTTCTAAAAGAACATTGTCGAGGAGTGACCCTGGAAGATGAAATGGAATTTATATGAACAACAGAAGATGGAAGATCAAAAGTACCCATCAAAGACGAATACATTCCAACTCCTAAATTCTCAACAGGCTTCTTGGTATTCTTCACCAAAGGGATGGTAGAGTCAGCAGATGCATTGGAGTCATTGGGAGAATAAGCCAACTAATCAATCGTAACAATTATCCCTTCATGAGGAAATAATATGTTGCAGAATAATGATGAGACAATGGCATCCATTGCTTAAACCAAATTGCGACCCAATAAAATATTTATAATCGAGATTAGCATCGACTATATCTACTTCTATGTTAACAACCTTGCCTCCTACACAAACAGGGAAGGAGGGCAGAATCACATGAGGCCTATGAGAATGACCATCGAATGCAGTAAAGAGAGTAGGAGATGGAACAACTTTAGGGGATCCGATAGCTTTCCAACATGACATAGACATGACGCATGTGGAAACCCCTTCATCAACTACAGTTCGAAAGATGGTCTTCTTACAATATGTAGATTTAATCTAAAAATCCATATGATGAGGGAGTCTAATTTTAACATTTGACATATCAAATGTAATTAGCAAATATTTTTTCGAATCTACTACTCTGATTGCAGTGAGTAAATCACTCCTTTATGCAAGCCACGACTGGAGTACCTCTAACACCGACATAGCACAACGGCTCTGAGTTAAATCTTCAACAACAGAATAGTTCTTAGTAGCCCTAGCGTTGGGATTATAAGTCGAACATTTTGGCATCCGAGGTATAGGCTCAATTGCGAGCCTCTCTATATGGAGAGGTTTTGGGTATCAGAAGTAGCTTTAGCCTTAGAAGGTTCAAGCTCTCCATAACCATGATATCTAGATGAAATATCAACATGAGACTTAACCATATATACATTCAATGAAGATTCCCCATCCTGATTTCCCCCTATGGGGGTTCAAGTACTAACATTTACACCAACAAGTAATTTTTTCCCTTAGGGAAAAGGATTAGTAAGCACAACCTAGGAACTAGAAGAACCATGCTAAGCTAACATACGTTGAGCATCCTGAATCTTGGGGCAAAGATGGGTAAGATGATCCCCATTGCATAACTTTCTAGGACTTTAACCTTCTCTTTTATTCTTTTTTGCCTTCACCAGTATATGATTATTCAGTTTATTTGTATTTCCCTTCCCTCCCTTATCTTTCTTCTTACCACATCCTTTCTTCTTCCCATTAGATTGTTGATTTCCTTTGGGATTTGAAGATTGAATAAAATTAACTGTTAAAGGTTGAGGAGTAGACAATGACGACATAGTCTGTGTTACAGAAGTAAATTGTAATGACAACTATTGTAATTGCTTCAACAAACTAGTCGTATTACTATTGATCGATCCTACAATTCCGTCGGCATGGGGGTCTAGTTTCGGTTTGGCAAGATTTACCTTCGATCTAGGAGCATCAAGAATAATATTATAGAGGACTCCAGACTGGGAATAAATAATTTGTAACTGTTGGGCTCTAAATATAGCTTGCTCTTCAGTGAAAACCCTGGAAAGTGACACATCCTTAGATATCTCCAGCTATAATGATTTCAAAAACCATTCTAGAAGGAAATCATCGAGGATATAAGCCTTGACTAATATCTTCCTCCTACACCTTTTGTGAAGGAAATACCCTCTGTAGACAAAGGCAATCTCTCTAGCCCAATGAGTGGGTCTAGCAACAAAATAACATACACTTTCCTAGCTTATGTTTAACAAATGCATAGAGAGAGAGTGGCCTACCTCACTCTAATGCTAATCGCTCAATCCTTTGGAGATGGATTTTATTCCTTCTCTTACAGGCTCACTTCTTACTTGTTTTTCACGTCTGAGTACCAGTAAGAAAGATCAAAGAGAAATACAAGGTACGAGAGCATATATGGCATACATCAAACATAAACTACTTAATAGTTCAAGGAGTATTAAGCTAAAAGTGTAAACATTTACACAATTATGGACAGTGAATATTAGATGTATATATTAATAAACTAAAAAAGGAAGCATACACCTATGCATTGATGTTGGCAACCTCCTTTTTGTGGGTGTCCAATTCCAAGCAAAGACTCTTCAAACACTCCTTCTCCAAGTTAGAATGGGCAGCATTTGGGGATAATCTCATTATAAGAATGCACGCAATCAATGACCAACCATTTGGAGATGGAAGGGAGTTGATTTAGAGGAAAGGAGAGGGAGTTATGGATCCACAAAAGAGGGAGGTAGGTCCAAATATCAAGGGGAAAACCCATAATGATAAGATCAAGAGCTCCAAATGGGAGATCTCGACCATATTTACAACAACCAATATCTAGTTCTTTGTTCTCAAAGTTTCTAGCATACGAAGCTTCTCCCCCATTTTGGGAAAGCCTGTCAAAAGAGGTTCAATGAAAGTTTTCATATCAAGACTCGTGCTGGTGGCACTAGGGTAAAACAGTGCAACCTGCCATCAGCACAGGTAAGTAGTGGATAAAAACGCGTTGGCACTAAAAATTAGGGTTTTAGAGACCTTCTTCAGAATTGACTCAGGGCAGTTTTTCAAGGATGTTTTTGTCTATGTATCATGATGCATATACTTCACATTCATCATAATTTAGCACTTCGAGATATGGAACAGGAAGTGAACAAGAGGTGTGAAAAAATATTGTGTAATAACGCCACTCTTGAATTTGGTCAGAAATATGAGTAGCCTTATCCTGCCCAAAATTGGCCAGAAGTCTAGTTCCAGCATCATAACAGATAGGAAACTAAAAATGGTTGAGAAACATTGTAGCTAATTCACCAAATGTAGAAAAAATACCACACCCCCCCACCCGCGCACCCTTAACTCAATATACCATTTTGTCACATTTCTAGTTAAGGTGCATTGGAAAAGTCTCAACATAGTTGAACCATCAATCGAGTTCAATGAGCACCATAAGTGGAAAGTGGTTATATGGTTTGTCTGATCCTCACCAAACTTCCCTTCAAACTTTGGAATGTCAAAAGGAAGTTTAGTGGGGACCAGAGGCCAAGCCGAATTATAATGAATCATATCATTAGTCAATTTCGAAGGATCTCGCAAATTAAGAGTTACCAGGAATGGTAAGCGCAGAGGAAAGAGAGAATTCCAATATCCGAGAGTGGAATTCCTAACATTTGAGAAAGAGTATCCTGGATTTTGATAGGCACCAGGTTGCCACGGATTACTCGTAGAAGCACCTGAACCATAAGGAAAACCTTGTAGTCCAGGGGTATATGGAGGGTATTCGCCCCCTACTACATGATTACCAGTCATAGGAAAGCTTCCTCCCGATGAAACATTATATGAAGGGGAGGGTCCCTGGTAAATATTCCAAGCACTAGCCAAAGGAGGAAAACTCATGAAGTACCAGCAGTAGGGAAGGGTATACTCCCCTGTTGACCAAATAAATGGGAGAGATTCCCAGGCCAAAAACCACTAACAGAAGGATTTTCCCAACACTGGTTCTACAATAAAGTTAAAAAAGAAACATCTCTTTTTATTTTTAAGCACACACACATTCAGCACCTAATGAAAAAGACTAAACAATGCCTAAAATGCATCTACCCTAATGCATACTAGAATACATAATGCAAGATTCGAAGAAATGCTCAAAACAAACAAATGTGATCTTGAAAAGCAAAGGCCAATTTTAACAAGAAAAGAGAAGTAGCTCTCAAATAAAAACACCCCTCCAAGCAAAAAAAAACTTAGCCTTAAAACGACAATTCATATATTTTCTAAAAGCTGAAAAGATCAAAAAGTCAAAAAACCAAAGAAAAGAAACCCAAAGCAATTTTTTTTCTTTTTTCTTTTAAAGACTCAAAGACTAGAAGTTTCAAAAAGTGAAAGCAAGCATCAAATTCAAGACCAACAACAAGAAACGAACTCAAATCCCACTATTCATAAATGATCACAAAGATTAAAAGACTAATGTAAATAAGAGACAAACACCTTGAATGATTTGGTCAAAAAGACAAAGGATTCTGGAAATCAAAAAGATTCCAGAGAACTGAAATCTCTCATTTATCCAAGAATTACAAACACCTTTCTCAAACAAACAAGAAAAAGAAAAAATAAGCCAACTTCAAGGATGTAAAATAAGTAATCAAAAGGATTGGGTTCTAAACAAGTTGAAGAACAACCAACTATCCCAGAAGCACAAAACAACGAGACACTTCTTAAAGAAGGTCTAAAACCCAAATTCAGATATAAAAGGATTCAAAAGATACGAACCCTAGGTTTACATAGTATTTTTTCAAAAGATATAAAAGAAACTGACAACAAAAAATAACAAGATAATTCTAGGCTTTAAATTACTTCAAGAAATCATAACCGACATGATCAAACCCTCAGCACAAACCATAAATGAAAAAAAAAAAAAATCAAATTTGTACACGACTATCTGAGTACAAAACCGTGTATGTACACGATTGTGTCTGAAGAAACTATCATATATGTAGGCTTCTTTGGAAGAAACTATGTATATATGTTACTATCTACAATAAAAATTGCATATAAATGGAAAATTAGGGAAAAATAAAAAGAACAACCCTGATCCAAGAGATCATGATGATTGACCAGAATACCTAGAGTCAAGAAGGCTGGAAAAATCAAGAAACAACAAACCATGACTGAGATTAAAGAAAAACAACCCTTTGATGAAATACTCGATGGTAGTCCCCAGGGAGTCGCCAATTTTGTTGGCGGGAAAAGTTCCCTGAGGTAAGAGTTGAAAAACACAATAAAGTAGAACAATATAACCAACAAGAAGCACTCAAACAAGAATTCCAAACATGTGAATTATCAAATTTGGGTTTAGAAATATACCCAAAGGTCCTATGTTGGATGACAATCCTGTAGGATCCAAACCCTCTGCTTCCTCCATAACGAACACACCTACAAGTCAATTCATAGAGGCATACATATAACAGATAATTCAATGTGCATACATAAAATACATGTTAGATCATGAATCATGAGACAATAACATATCAAGAACGATACATGAGCTTCTTTATTGAATAACAACAATAGGTACAGGAAATGTACAACCTGATCCATTCCATGGCACTGGTGAAGCCTTCCTCCAAACCCGTCCAACCCAAGCCAAAAATACCACCTTTCTAACAAGTGAAAAAAAATGCTATATAAGGGTGATGAGCATCTATGCAAATGAAACCAGGGTTTCCTAGAGACTAGGAGTGCAGGAGGCATGGGATAACCAGACCTGATCTGGGGAGAAAAAATGGGTATAATGTCGATATCACATCTCTTGATGTCATTAAGCCTACCCAAGGGGTGTATAAATACCATCTGAAATTGGTTAATTCTGTTAGGCCAAGGGATCATGTAGATGGGCTTTCGATAAAACCCATAAACCCTGCCTGAAAAATAGGATATTATTTTATTTTTCCATATTTTTGAAGGTATATGCAAGTCTAGTGTTATAGGACCCACATATGTACACGATTTAGTGTGGGCAAAATCGTGTATGGAATTTGAAATATATTTTTTTAATATAAGATCAATTTTGCATAGGAAAAGGGTTGCCCAAGGCCATAAAAGAGCATTAGATATACAAGAGCATTGAATGATGCTATAACAATAAGGATGATTTAAAAGGTCATAAGCTTTGGAACCTAGAAACAAGGAAGGTTGTGTCCAACCGAGATTTGGTTTTTAGAGAGGTGAAATATGTTATTAAACATGAATTCCCACCAAAGGAACCTGAGAAGATAGAGTTTGAGCTAAAGGAGGAAGATTCAGGTATTTTTGTGGCACTAGTGATTATGGTTTATGCTAACAAGGAAGACTAGGATTGGACAAATTTTGGGAAATTCGTGGCTTTGTTGATGCATAATGGGCTGGAAATATGGATCAAAGAAGATCTACAAGTGGGTATCTGTTTAACCTATTTGGAGGAGCAGCCAGTTGGATGAGTAAGAGGCAGTCTATAGTGGCACTTTCAACTACAAAGGTTGAATAGATAGCATCCACTCATGCAAGCAAGGGAGAAGTTTGGTCGTAGATATTGTGTTCAAGTATGGGGTTAGTGAAACGAGATATAAGGATAGAATTTGACAGCCAAGATGCAATTTTCTTGGCTAAGAACCATGCTTATCATTCAAAGACAAAACACATTGATGTTCAATATCACTTTGTGAGGGATATGGTTGAGGACAAAAAGGTGTTGCTGGTAAAGGTGGACACTTTGAAGAATGTTTCAAATGCATTAACGAAGTCTATGAGCACTAAGAAGTTTTCTTGGTGTAGAGAAACAATGGGCATTGCATGGCTGGACCAATGACAAAGCTCTTATGTGATCCCCTTGTGTGGAAAGAAAACAACAAGTGGGAGAATGTTGGGTATGTGTTACATTCTTTCCACGACTAGAACTAGGTGTTGTACATTTCACTGGGCGCAGTGGGGGGGTCAAAGAGGGGGTGGAAACACCCCTTGTTGGGGGGTTTGTAGGGGGGCAGTAGGCCACTGCATGGGGTCTCAGGTAATGCCCCAGAATTTTTCTATTTATGTGGACCCAAGGATGGGGGCAGACCCAAAGATTACAGGAGGAACTACCCATGGTTTTGTGAATGGTTTTGGGAATGATGGTTTTCTACCCATGGTATTTTGTAGATCCGGTCAAGGGAACTATGGTTATGTTCTAACCCAGGGTTAATGGATTGGGGTGTTAATCTAGATTGTCACTGATGTCAATATGGCAATGTTGGAAATAATACTGAGGAGGGGTGAATCAATATTATGAGATCAATAGTTTAATTTTCAAAAACTTATTTGTATACGCTACTTTAGCTCAGTGAACTAGCGTGTATAAGCGACTATACTTAATGCAACCAACGTATATATAGAGATCTTTAGATTTACCCAAATTATCATGTAATGAACTTTAATCAGTATATTAGGAATTCATTAGACATTGCAGTAAAAGCAAAATAAAAGATCACACATAAGTAACACACAAGAACACCAAGATATAAGGTGGAAACCCAATGTGGGTAAAAACCACCTGTTGTTGTCATCTTTGTATTCTTTTAGTAATAAGAAAATTCTGTTTAAAATTTTTGTACTAGTGCAGTCTTATACCAGTACGCAGGCTTCTACCTGCAGAAGGCTACAACCTTCTCTCGTACTCCAGCTTCTATTGGAAGGGAGCTACAACCCCCTAGCTCTTGTACTAGCTGATATGTTTACTACTACCTAGGTGTCGGCCTACGTAATGCTACAACCTTCTCTTTTCTACCAGGGACAATGTTTCATAAATTTTCAAACTAGATCCATCAACAACATCATTCAATCATCGAATATATCTACATCAACCAATCTCCTTTTTAACCAACCACAACCGAATCAATTAATCACTTTGACAACCCATCAATCTAATCATTTAGAATGTTGTCACCAGAATACAGTAACCAGAACCCAAGCCAGAACCCAGAACATTGCAACAATAAACAGAGGAAGCTAGAACATATTTTATAAGGTATACGCTACTTCCATGTGTCGAACGTGCGTGCATATGTGCTTTCCTCAAAGTGAACCGGCGTACAAATCTGCAAATCAAATTTGTGATGTATACGCCACTTTGATATGCAGAACCAGTGTGTATACGCTTCTTTTCTAAAGTGAACCTGCGTATGGATCTGTAAATGATGATTTAAACATTACAACTATTCCAGACTTTAGTCATACTCATATCATCATATTTACAAACTACAACATGCACCAGTTATTCAGATACATGATCAAACCACATAAAGATAATTCACTTCAACCCTTAAGATCCTAATACATCATTAGATATTATCCTTCATCAAACGCTAAGGTTCATCCTTGGTTCAGATCAAGTACAACACCATAAGCCAATAACTTTCATACTAGATCTCACACTTCATCAGATATTCAATACTTGTGTGTCTTGGTATAATGATCTTCTCCTCCTTTTATAGTTTTAGGCTTTTCTCAATACCATGGACCAAAATCACTTAGGACCAATACCTTGGATCAAATACCTAGGGTCAATACCTCGGACCAGATACCTTGGACCAATATCATGGATCAAAATACCATGGACCAAATACTTCGGACCAAAAATTTAGTTTTCCAAGGTATACGCGCTTTTCTTTCTGTGAAAGTGCATGTGGACATATACGCAACTCGTATACAGTGAACCTGCGTGTATATGCAGCTTGGTCAATGGTGAACCTACGTATACCTCTCTTTCTTCATTCTGTGAAGAGCGATCTGTAATTCTTTGTTGTATACCTGCTATATTGTGATCTTTCATCTGAGTGAGTTGCCTTTTGAATTGATTCCTTGAAGCTTCCTTACATTTCATCACATATGTAAACACTACTATCATGCATTCTGTCACATCTGATATCTCTTCTGTAGATTCATCTAGTTACCATATAGAGGTGAGTTGTTCTGCTACAAGTGGGTTTCCATCAAGTACAACACATACATCATAATGCCGACAATCTCCCCCTTTGGACTTGAAGGCAACAACAACCATACCAAGCCACTCTCCCCCTTTGACATAAAGGGCAAAGGGTCATGCTTTCCCTAAGTGCATGTTGAATCCTCTGATATGCTGAAATGTGTTGATTGAGCTCCCATGGTCGAGTCCATGCTCCCCCTGAGCATAAGCAAAGTCTGCAAAAAGATGTTCTAAAAGAAGAACATGACTCTATACATACATCACAAATGACTTTCCTATCACCAATTACTCATACATACATCCATCTCCCAACCAAGTGGGGATATAACAATTGTTTATACATGTCAAAACCAAGAAACATTACATCATACATCCCATGCATAGTGGGGTTACAAATTAGGTCTTTTCATGACCTTTACATTAAAAGATATACATGACATATATAACAAAGACGAAATATCTTAAACAAGACCGTGATAGTCATCAGCAACTATCATATGATCTGCACCACTAGCAACATATGTCTATCAGCATCCAGACCAGCAACCTGTATATGTCCAATATCAGTTCCCAAACTATCATCAACCATGTTCACCCCCTGAACCTGTGCCACTTGTTTACTGTCATATCTGATCATTGCATATGTCAGTAAGAGATATCAAAACATCATCATCAATCAGATATATATCAAGTTATCAATATCTTTATGAGGACCAATATATTTCCACATGTTATCAGCAGAGTGAAACCATCATCAAACAGAGCAGATAATTCATAAAACCATAGCAGACCCCCTTTTTTTTAGTCTAGCCCACTGCTTTCCTTCAAACCAACATGCACGTGATTGTGCCCACAGAAACCCACGTATGTGTGCAACTATGCTTTATGAAACTCGCGTATAACCACCTTTCTTTGAAGAAAATAGGATTTAACAGCAGGATGATGTAGCAACTACTCCCAACTTTTGTCTGAGATATTCAAATGTCTCTTTGGGCAGTGGTTTAGTAAATATATCAGCAACCTGTTCTTTGGAGGGAACATGCTCCAGTTTGACCTTTGTTCAAGCACTTGTTCATGTAGAAAATGATATTTGATGGGTATGTGCTTGGTCTTGGAGTGCATGATTGGATTCTTTGAAATACTGATGGCACTTGTATTATCACATACAATGGAGATGGGTGGAGTACATGTGATCTGAATGTCTTGCAAGGCTTGCATCATCCAAAGTAGTTGTGTGTAGCAAGATACAATAGCCACGTATTCTGCTTTAGCTGTAGATAATGCAATTGAGCTTTGTTTCTTGCTGAATCAAGACACTAACCTGGAACCCATATAGAATGCACCACCACTAGTGCTTTTTCTGTCATCAACACTTCCTACCCAATCTGCATCTGTATATGCATGAAGTGTAAGATCTGTATCTCTATGATACCATAAACCAAAGTTCTATGTTCCTTGAAGATATTTGAAAATTCTTTTGACTGCCTAAAGGTGTGTTTCCTTGGGATTTGCTTGGAATCTTCCAACTATTCCCACTGCATGCATGATGTCCAGTCGGGTACCTTAGATAAACCAGACTACCAATCATGGATCTGTAAGTTGGTTGATGTATTGTTGAAGATTCATTATTTGAGCTAAGACTGCATCCTGTTACCATTGGGGTACATACTCGTTTAGAATCTTCCATGTCGTACTTTTTCAGGATCTGTTTGAGATATTTGGTTTGCAAGAGAAAAAAATCATATTTATTTTGTTGAACTTGTAGATCAAGAAAATAGGTAAGCTCTCCAAGCAAGGACATTACAAATTATTGTTTCATTACTGAGGAAAAATTTTGACTCATGGGTTCTTCATTGCTACCAAAAATGATATCATCAACATAACAATTCTTAGCAATTTATCAGTGTCCATCTTTGTACATAGATTTCTATATGTTGACCCCTTTGAAAAACCTTGTTGGTGGAGATATTTGTCAAGACGTAATACCATGCTCTTGGAGCCTATTTTTGACCATAGAGAGCTTTTCTGAGTTTGCATACAAGTTTTGCATCATTTCCAAGAATGAATCATTCTAGTTGTTCAATATAGACTTCTTCTTCTAAGTCTCCATTAAGAAGGCGGATTTTACATTCATTTGGTATACTTTGAATTTCTGAAAACTAGAAAGAGAAAGAAACATTCTTATGGCTTCAAGTCTAGCAACAGGTGCAAAAGTTTCTTCAAAATCTATACCTTCTTGTTGAGCATATCCTTTGCAAACAATTCTGGCCTTGTTTCTAATAACTTCTCTATTTTTGTTCAACTTATTTTTGAATATCCATTTGGTTCCTATGGTATTCTTATCATGAGGTCTAGGAACTAATTCCCAAGTATTATTCTTTTCAATTTGCTCAAGTTCTTCATTCATGGCCTTGACCAAACATTCATCTCTATATCCTTCATTTACATTTTCAGGTTCAGTGGAAGATAGTAATGCTAGATAGATTAAGGTTTCGGCAATAATTCTTCTTGTCTACACACCTGCCCCATTTTCCCCTAAAATTTGAGTTTCTGGATGATTTTTCTGAACATACCTGGATCGATTCTTTTCTTCTATCGTTATCTCTTCTTCTGGTGCATCATTGATTTCTTCTTTAGAATCAGTGTGATTTGATGTGGGAAAATGATCCTCATCTTCTTCATTGTCATGATCTTCGGTTTTTATCTGTTTTGGATTTTTGCATGCTTCATCAACTACAACATCAATACTTTCAATAATTTTCCCGTCTTTTATTATAACGTTTATATCCTTTACTTCGAGAAGAGTAGCCAAGAAGAATACCTTCATCTACTCTAGGTTCAAACTTACCAAGTTTTTCATCAGTCCTTTTGATGTAACATTTGCTTCCAAAAACTTTGAAGTACTTTACAGTAGGATGTTTACCATACCAAAGTTCATGTGGAGTTTGAGTGTTGTTTACCCAAACATTTGCTTGGTTGAGAATAGTGATGGCAGCGAATGCAGCTTCACCCCAGAAGGTTGCAGGAGTTCCAAATTCATCTAATATAGCACGAGCCATTTGTTGAATAGTTTTGTTCATCCTTTATACCAATCCATTTTGCTAAGGAGTCCTTGTGGTGGAGAACTGCCTTTTTATTCCATGTTGTTCACAAAAGTCAAAGAATTCATCCAAGGTAAATTCCCCTCCTCGATCAAATCTGAGCATTTGATTTTGCGATCTATTTCATTTTCAACCAAAGCTTTGAAATCTTTGAACTTTTCAAACGCTTCATCTTTATGCTTTAGAATACTTATCCAACACATTCTAGAAAAATCATCAATGAACAATATAAAGTATTCTTCTCCACGAGGTGACTTTTCCTTGATGGTCCACATAAATCAGTGTGAACAAGTTCAAGAGGCTTATTAGATGATCCTTCCTTTTTTATGAATTGAGATCTGGTTTTCTTACCAAATTGACATGATTTGCATATAGTATTTTTAAGAATGTTGATATCTAGAAGATCTCAAACAACCTAGAATCTGCATGCTTTTCTTATTTGAGAAAAGCTTATATGTCCCAATCTTCTGTGCCATAGCCATTTTTCATCATTTTTGCTTAGATAGCACTGTTGTTGTCCTCCCTTGAGTATGTATAGGTTGTTTTGAGTTCTTGTACCTTTAATCACGGTTTCTCCTGTATCAAGCTCACAAACAACACATCCATTTGATCGAAACACTACTTCATTTCCTTGATCACACATTTGACTCACACTCAACAGGTTATGCTTTAAGCCATCAACATACATAACATTTCCAGCTTTAACTTTTTCTTTCAAGAAAATAGAGCCTTTACCTTTTATGGCAGCAGGAGTGTCGTTTCCAAATGAGACACTCTTTTCCTTTTCCAAGGCATTATATGAGTGTAGTTTTTCTTTGTCACCTGTCATGTGTTTTGAGCATCCACTGTCAATGCACCACTAGTTTTCTTGTCCTTCTGCATACAAGGCTATACCACATCTTTCTATTTGTGGTTCTTTCTTTCTCCATATTTTGGGATTTAATGGAGTTTTCTCCTTTTGAGATATTTGCCAAAATTTTCTCCTGCATTCAGATTCTTCATGGCCAAAGTTGTTACAAATTGAGCATTCTATTTCATTTTCAAGCAGACAAAAGTTATTATAGGAACTTTTCTTGATCCCTATCACATTCCGTTGATTTCGTGCTTCCCTAGTCATGATGGTTTTGTAAGCAACACATTGAATAGCTTTGTGTCCAAAATTATGACATGAGAAACATTGACCATTAGAGAAGTTCGTGCGATTATCGAATCTACTAACCTGGTGATTGTAGTTTCTATTGATATTCATCTTTGAAGCAAATTGAGTACGATTTACCTGAGGTTTGGTTGTGGCTTTTGTTCATCCTTGAAGTAAATTGAGCCTGGTTTACTTGGTGATCTACTTTATGTCTTTTCTGACGATTGTCAAATTGTTCACTGCTCTTTGCTGCATAAAGATAACTTTTAGTGGAGATTGACGGCTTCTGTGATTGAAATGCTTCTTCAGTATATCCAAGACCTATCTTTATCATAGGAGAACGTTGCACTTTGATAATTTCATTTAAGGTTTTTGATCCTTTAGCAAATCTAAGATTGAGAGCTTTTGTTTTCTCAAGATCCTTTCTTAGACCCACAATTTCACACTCTAGTTTTTCATTGTGTTTTTCTCTTTCAGCAAGTTGGTATGTCAAGGTATCTATAATCATATTCTTTTCTTCTAAACCGATTTTAAGTTTAGAGATTTCTTCATAAAGGTCATCTTCATATAAAGCATCCAAAAAGTCATCATCTTCATAAGCCATCAAAAGTCTGTAGTCATTACTATTTTCATCTTCATCACTATTTGATAAACCGTTATCTTCATGAGTATAGTAGCTCTTTTTACTTACACTTTGTTTTATATTCCATTTTGTAGATTCCTTCCCTTTATCATATTTATCTTTATGAGGACATTTGGCAGCATAATGACCAACTCTACCACAGGTAAAACAATTTAAAGGTAGTTTACCTCTGAATCTTCCAGAACCCCATTGAAGGTTCTTAACAAAGTTTACTTCTTCTTCTTCTTTTGAAATATGTCCTGATTCATTGAGTTCTTCTTTTCCTTTTGTTGAAGCTTTAAATGTGGCTTCTCTCATATCTAATGGACCTCCTTTTCTCATCTCAAAGGAAGTTAATATTCCGTGAAGTTGTGTCATAGTAATATTCTATAGATCTTGCTTTTCTTCTATGGCAGATGCTTTTGATTCAAATTTAGTAGACAAGGATCTTAAAACTTTTTCAACTAAGGTAACTTCCTTTATCTCTTCACCAAGATTCTTCATGCAATTAACAACCTCATATATACGTAAGAAGTAACTAGTTATACTTTCATCATTGTGCATCTTGATAGTTTCATATTGAATTCTGAGAGTTTGCAGTTTAGCACGTTTTACCTGAGAGTCTCCTTCATAGCTTAGAACGATTTTGTCCCATATGTCTTTGCCTGATTTGAGCTACATAACTTTGACAAACTCTGATTGTGAAAAACTTCCCAATAATGTATTGACAGCCTTGGCATTGGTTTCATGTTGCTTTTTACCTACCGTATCTGTAGGAATTGCTGATGGAAATGTATATCCTCCTTCCACGATTTCCCAGACATCTGTTACAAGTGATTGAAGATAGCCTGTGGTTCTTACCTTCCAGTAAACAAAGTTTCTCCCATCAAAGATTGGCGGTCTGATGGTACCTCCGCTTTCTTGATTACTCGTGATGATGGATCTTCCTTCAAGCGATCAAACTTCTTTTAAAGGACCTGCTCTGACACCAATTGTTGGAAATAATACTGAGAGGGGGGGGTGAATCAATATTATCATATCAATAGTTTAATTTTCAATAACTGATTTGTATACACTACTTCATGTTGGGTCCCTATAATACTAGTGATTACCCCATTACTATTGTAGTTATACCCCTTATTAATATTGTTGTGCCCCTATTGTCCCCATATTGTTATTACTGTGCCCCATAGAATCCCTCTATGTATTTTTGGCTTATATTATTATTGTAGGTGGCTGGGTAAATTGTGACTCCTTAGACTCCTATATATAGAAAGGAGGTTTTGTCATTTGAATCATCCAAGAATTGTTCATTCATGTAATGTAAAGGAGGTTGCCCCCTCGAAGAGGCTGAATTATAAGGTGTTGATTGATCTTTTTTTTTATCTTTTCTTGAGCTGGTTTCATAACATTTAGTATCAGAGCTTTGGATTCTAGGGTTTCGCTGCTCGAAATAGGTCATCGTGGCATTTTCGCTATAACTTTTTTTTCTACGATGTTTCAGAAGTTTAAAAAAAAAAAAAAACCCATTTGAGAAGACATCGCGCTAAATCTTGGGTCCGAATTTTAGAGC